>MNCI01005867.1:684222-776812 GCA_015680685.1 Gnetum montanum
GAGCATCTGCGGGTGTGTACGGCTAGTCAAGGAATCGGCTGCTCATTACGTTTAGGCTAGTTAGGTGCCTCAGTATGACCACTTCGAGCACGTGTTTTACGTGTGGTGATCCCAGTAACGATTAGTATTTGGTAGCCACAGTTGCATAGTTCAGGGTGTGTACGGTAAGTGGGAACGGATGCTGATGCTAGTTAATTTAGACTTAGTCCTTAGTTAGAGTTAGTTAGCTTTCTCAACCCTTCACCTTAATAGCATAGGAGAAAAACATTAAAAACTATAAAAATCATATACCTTGGACTTACTTAACCATACACCATGACAACTACAAGTAAGTATGGGAAGAAAACGAATGATTAACCCCAAGTGTTCCATGGGGCGTGTAGGCATTTAGTCTATAGAGTTCGATCGGATCGCGCGTGCTATGCTTGTTTCCTATGGTTGAGTGTAGGGGTACCTCACCACTCATCACTTAGTAAAGTATATGATTAAATGATGTTGGAAGGCTCTAAGTATTCTAAGAGTAGACATAGTAAAAATTGATATAAATTCTATCAACTAAATGAATAAGAATGTAAAGCTGTTCAAGCTTATCAATGATAAGTGTCTAGTCCTAGTTTACCATACACATCCTAGGATTATGTAATTATTACTGGGATTACCAAGTAACTTTATCACTGAGCAAGTCAAATAGAGTCACTATTGGGTTACCAAACAATTACAATTTATGATTGAAACTAGTCGTACTTATTTCACCTTTACTAATGAATGTGTTAATATTAAAAGACTTAAGAAATGTACATGACATAGCAAAAGTAAACAACATTGAAAAGTAAATCTATTCTTTTCATTTATGAATTGTGTCTAAGACCAATCCACTTGAATAAAGATGTTGTACAATTGTTAATCACCATCCTACATATATTCAGAACTCTAACTTTAATAAAATAAACTACGATAATTTCACCAAGTGTTAGCAAAACTTCCTTATTTGGTATGACGTTGGGATCCTATTTATAGGAATGACTATAGCCCATTACATTGTATCTATGACATCGTATACTAAGCTATGATATCGCATCTATGATATCATAGTCCTTCATACAAAATGTTTCATCATATTGCATCTCTGTTTGAGTGATGCTATAGTATTATCATGCAGTGAATGATTGACACATGATAAACAAAAAATAAAATAAAATAGAACAAAATGAATCTTGATGTAGTCTTGCAGGTTTCTAGTGGTGGTGGCTCCTCCATTAGCTTCTTCCCTTTATCATCCAACTTCTTGAATTGATACTTATTCAACAATGCTCTCAGTTTTTCTTCTTTGATCCTGGAATCATGTATAGTCCATGCTAGCTTAGCGATTTTTTATGGTGTTAGTATTTTGTAAGGACATGGAAGCTTTGGAAAGATCTTATTGACTTTGATGTACCATGCTTCAAACTATGTTCTTTCTACTTTAAAAGCTTTGGTCATCTTTTGCAATTCTTGATAGTTAGTCATTCTTCTAGCCAAATTTGTTGTAACATTTTTTTAATCTTAATAACTTGACTTGATTACTTGAAGTTTAGAGTTTGAATTTAAAGTGTTTGGGATTTTTTGTTATTAAAAAGGTCAAGTTAGCATAGCATAAAATTTTTAACCTCATGTATACTATTGAATCTTCTATGTATAGGTCTTTGTTCTTAAGCTCAACTTGGTGGACTAAGGCAAGACTATCCAAGATGGATTGCCAATTAAGTATTTGTTATGTAATGGAGCTAATCTTGGCATTATCCATTTGGATTATGTTCTAGTTGATCCGTTTGTACGTGCCTACATGATCTCTAAAATTTTCTTTGAGCCTTTCATGTTTTTTGGCCTCATTTTATCATGCATTGATTTTAATAATTAACTTTTGTCTAATTGCATGTACTTCCTCCATTGACAAAGTTTTGTTTTCACAAGCTAATTATTTCATGTCTAGGTTGACTTTAACAATTTGCTCTCTTAGTTGATGGATGCTTTCCTCGAGCATGTTCTTCTATTTTTTTCATATTTGTCAACCTGAGGTTTTCTACAACAATTTTTTTTGTTCTCTTCTTCTAATGCAGCAATAGCTTTAGCATGGACATACATATGAGCTTCTATGACTGAAGCATTTCTAAATACTTTTTCTTTTTTCATCTCTATCTATTTATGCCTAGTAAATAATTTACTTGCTCACTTCTAAATTATATAACTAGTCCGATGCACTGTATCATGCAAGGTCTTGCCTTTCAACTCATAATGCAACTAATTCTTCTTGTAGCCTCTACACTTCATTCTTTGCATGTTGTATCCTTGTTTCTTTCATGACTAGTTTTCCTTTAGTGGAGATTAATTCTAACTACATTGTAGTGATACCATCAGGGATATCAAAATGATTCTGCATGACTTACCCTAGATGCAGTAGTCTCTCTAATGTATCTTTATGTTTAGCAATGGACATAAATTCCTTTTCTAGATGTTCTTGCTAATGTTTGTACATCCTTGGCTCTAGAACTATTTGTCATGGTATAACAAGAATAATAAATGACTCCTTGATGTGGTCAGTAATTACCTTTGCTAGTCCTACTACATATTGATGTTGCATTACCATCATAATGGCTTCTTCTCTAGTTTCTAGCACAACTTGAAATGATGCAACATTCACAAAGATTTGTTGTGCCCAATCATCATTTTCATTTGCCTACAAAGATACATGACCATAAGTGAGCCCTATTGATATTATAGTTCTACTTAGCTTATCTCTTACTCTATACATGCTAAAGACTTCTTTGCTTCCCCAACTGATTATTTCTATGATTTGTTGCAAATGCCTCATGGAAGGCTTGTAGTCATGTTGGTGTATTGGCGGTGCACTTGGTCTTGCTTATTTGCAGCTAGAGTTGATCCATTGGGTCTTTCCTATAGTTGGAATGCTTGCCACTAGTGTTAATCCTACTATAGCCTCAGTGCTTTCTGATTTTTCTACTTGATCCTTCTTGGGTGGTACTAGCTTTAAAATCTCTACATATGAGACATTTTGGGGTTTTCGGAGAACATCATTTATATAACCCAAAATTCTTACTTGTGTGCACAAGCTCTTGATAAGACATAAAAATGAAAGAATGGGTTTCCTTGTCTTCTTTTCCTTTAATCTTATCTGAATTTCCAAAAACAATGAGTGAGCTATGTTTGCCTAAAATTTTCTCATTAAAATGGTACTTCCTTTAGAAGCATAAGTAGAAATTCAGTTAAGCCTCTTAACTGGGAAAATGTGGTATGCCCCAATCTTGAAGTAAATTTTCTCTACTATAGATAATCCATTATACTTTTTTTTAGTAGTCTCATATGCCCTATTCAACCATAAATTCCTTGCATATGTGTCAAATTGTGTAGAGATTTGGGCGATGTTGGCTCTAACATTTGGTAAATTCAGTGCCTTGATAATCACTTCAATCAAATATGGCATTGTTACTTCCTTGATCTTAATGGTTGCATCATCTTGTTTATTATGCTAGAATTGATAGACTTCTCTGAAATACCATTCATCATTACTTGAAATGGTGGGCTAGAAAGGTAAAGCTTAAAGTTGTTCACGATCCTCTAGAGGTGCAAACTCCATGAATGACCCTAAATTTGATTATACTATAATAATAAAAATGATAGATTTTTTCTAAATGACATGCAAACACTCATTTGAGAGTGTGAGGCATTATTCTTTCTTTGAAGCAGATGGTGCATTAGCTTCCAGATTTGTAAATTTCCTTGTTACAGGTGTGGGTTGTTGAATTAAATATGATTGCAGTTCTTGCACCACAGGAGAAGTTTAATTTACGCCTCGTCCTCTTCCTCTTCCTATGGGTCTCTTTTCTCTTAGCTATGACTATCCTCCAACTTCAGATATCCTTTTTGGTGGCATCTTCAACCGTAAGAAATTATAAGAATTTCTAAAGCTTCGTACCCTTTCATTGGGTTTTGGGTTTCAATAAAAAATGCTATATTTAATCAATCTTATTTTAAATTTGGATTACAAAGTTTAGAAAATTTGTTAATTCAGAAAGAGCCCTAATTTGGAAAAACCCTCAATCAAACAAATTTTCTAACAATCACAAATAATAATTTATAGATTGACAACCTATCACTATCTTTAATTTATTATTAAAAAATATCAAAATGGTTGATCAGAGAGAAATATTAATTTTATTGGCTTAGAACTATTTAAAATATCATTATTGTTTATAATACTTACCCTTAATTAGTCTTCTGAATTAGAAAAAAATTTGCACAATTCACAAAATTACATGTAACGCTCTCTCCCATGATTGAGATTCTCACTTCAAGGGCAAAATGATTTAAGAACAAGTTAAATCAAATGTGCAATGAGGAAGATATGGGGCTCAAAAATTTCTATAATAGAAAAAAAACATGAACTCCCCTTGTGTGAAATGGTAGAAATAAAAAATTTTGTAACAATTCACGTGTATATATAGTTTTTTGTATGAGCGATATCATAAATGTGATATTATTGATGCAATATCACAAGCGATGTGATAACTATGATGTCACCTTTGAAATTTTCATAGTTTTTGCCAAATTTGATAGAGAAAATTAATGAAGTGACTAGCTTGGAAGGTGTTAAGACAATCCAAAGGATTCTTGATCATAGAATGATGCCTAGAATATGGGATTTTGATGTCAAAATGTTCTTAAAGAAAGAGTTTGGCTAAGGTAAATCAACTAGAGTTTAGAAAATGATTTGATCACACATTGCTAAGTGTATGAATGAGTATGAGTATGTAAGAAATAATGATTATTGCTAAAGTATCTAGGAGGTACAAGATGATGTGAATTTGATCATCAAGAATAAAACACAAGAGTTATATGAGTAGATCCTCCTCAAAGTAGGCTCCTATCCTTAATGCCCTTATATATCCACATCTTTAAGTGTTCGTGGGCACTCAAAGAGTTACATGTAAATCATGCATATCTTCCAAAACACAAGTGTCAGTATTGCCCAAATAAGAAAATAATTCTATGCTACAAAAAACCATCAAATTATAATTATATATAATAATGAGGTGGAATGGTAGTAGCAAGGATTGCAAACAATGGGATGTGAGGTATCTTACCATAAGCATAATGATTTCTATGTGTAATTCAGTGTTGAAGTGATCATTAGCCTATCCATCCAAGATTTGAATTAAGTCCATACCACTTACTAGTAGCATTGCATTATATCATTCCAAAACATATGACCATTAGATAATCACACTGTAACAATGAGATGTTAGCCTAGTGGTACAAGTCTTGGCCTAGTAATGCCAAGTCATAATTTCAATTCTCCTAGGTAGCACTGAGTTGTAAACTTCTATAAATCTTAAGGTTTACCTATGTTTCAATTATTTTAGGTTCCAACATCCTCCATAGTATAAGAAATATCATCACTTGGAAATGAAGAATAAGGAAGTGATTTATGAATTAAGTAATTTATTTTAAAGGAGGCTTGGCCATTGGAGCGATGAGTGCCTTTAGGTATGGGTAACATTTCTTTCTAGCCTTGTATTCCATATGAGTCCAAAATCTTAAAAGTCTTGAGAAGTTTCTACCTTTGGGCATGGTAAACATGTCTTTTTAGTGGAACCCCCACAAATTTTTATTATGTGTATTTATTATGTAACTATTGTGTCAACCTTACGAGAGGACTACCTTCATGCATGGATAATATAGCTTTCCAGTGACATGGCAAGGTAGTACTTATTTTAAAACACACTTTAATCTTATATTAGAACACAACTAAATAATACAACTTAACAACATAATAAGACTCATAGTAGTAGCTTTAGAGAATTCACAAATTCCCTTGATGTTACATCTTTTTCATCCCTCCTTGGTTCTTCATCTTTCCATCCATGCATAATGATCACATGTTTATTTTAGTTTTAATATGATGATAATATCATTATGTCCATGGTAAGAACCTCTTATTATTAGAAATGAATGGACAGATGATGTGATCTCATTGCATATATAATTAATCCTTTAATAATTTGATAACATAGGGTGAAATTCTTATTATTTCAACTATATCTTGCTTATTATTTGATACTTTATTACGAAAATCAACAAAAATATATACATAAAAAATGCTAACATTGTAAAAGAATTGAAGATATATAAGAATAAGAAAATGTATAATGAATTTGAAAGATATTAAAGAATGAATAAAATACCAAAAATTAAGAAAAGTATGACAAAAATTATAAACTAAAAATTTAAAATGTACTTATTAATTCTTGATTCAAGATAGAATACCTCCCTCACTACAAAACTTATAGATGAGTGTTCAAAAAATGGATCACACATCCCTAGGATCATACACTTTATAGGTTTCTTATTTATCATCCTTGGTTATTTATGTTTTCATTTATTTTCCCATGTAACATTGATGATAATCAAGTTTTGATCATTTGGAGATACATATCCTATTGGAGAATATGGTCTTTACATTTTAAAGGTTTGAGATATATTTTCTTGTTTATTCTTGATTTTAGGTTTTGAGTTTCAATGTTTGCTACTTATATTTAATGTATGGTCACAGTTTATGATATAATTCTGTAAGTTCTCCATTTGGGTTATTTTCTTGGGGTAGAAGTTGATAAGTGGATTGAATGTTTCCATGCATGCTTTGGATAGTTATATGCTCTTATTTTTTAACCACCAAGTATCTTTTGGTTTAGTGACTATCATTTCTTTTTGCATACACACTGATGGGACGCGATATCGCATGGGCCGCGATATCGCGTCTTCCCCTACGATATCGCATATGCGATATCGCAGCGCGCCACCAAATCTATAAATAAGAGGTGGCTCTCCCTTGTTTCTTCATCTAGATCTAGACCATAGCCAAACTCTTGCAGGTTTAGCATTCCAGAGATAGAATAATTTCCATGTGCTCACAGTAGGAGTCCCAAAGTGAACAGATCTTTATTCGAGCAAATATTGTACCTGAGCACACGTTTGTGTATGGAAATAAAGACGAACTTTTGGATAAACCTTGCAGTGCATGGACTAAGCTAAATAGGACTTTGATTATTGTTAATTGTTTAAATTCTTTGTTAGTTAATTAAATCTCTCTCAACCCTTAACTCCTAGTTAAGTGCATTCAGTATGACCGCTTCAAGCATGTGCGTTACGCTTGATAATCCTAGTAACGAATAGCGTTTGGTAATCCCAACAGCGTTGCATTGGTTCAGGGTGTGAAACGACAAGTGGGAATAGATACTGATGCTAGGGTAATTAAGGCTTAGTTAGTTAAAGTTAGTTACTTAGTCTCTTCACCCTTTCCCTCATTAGCATAGGCGATAAAAACATAAAAAAAATAAAAAAAATATACCTCAAGTTCACTTAACCATACAATCGTGACAAATACAAGTGAGCTTGTGAGGACAACGACTGATTAACCTTAGGTGTTCCATAAGGCGTGTAGGCACTTAGTCTACGGAGTTCGACCGGATCGTGGGTGTAACGCTCGTATTCGTATGGTTGAGTGTAGGGGTACCTCGCCACTCATCATTGGTGCCGTTGCTGGGGACTAAGTTGTTTGTGTGCTAAGTAGAACATAGGAAATCATCCACGTCGTTGGGAAGCTTAAACGAACCCTTAGGGTTAATCAGAAGAAAAATTAAACAATGGTCAATCAGCACACCGAATAAGAGACAATGTCTTCTTCTTCTCATAAAAGCACTTCACCACCTAGGGATCACACAAGAGACAATTGGTGGTTTAACACACGTAACCCAGATTTGCTAGTTCCTCAACAGCATCGAGGAGTGTATACTCATCATGATGAGTATATACCCAATTTTACCTTTATCCTCCACCAAGATGAACAACTGTGCTGGAGAGACCTACAAGGTAACATAGTGTTACCCCCAGATCGGGTAGTCCCTAACATGATCCTTCGTGCTCTTGCATAGATAGACATGACACAACTATACGTTGAATACATTGTATGTGATTATGACATAAGGAATTACCATCCCACAATAGCACAACGTCAATGGGATGCATAGAAGGAGAGTTACCATACATCATTGAAGGGCAAAGGACCCCACAATGCTTCGCCTCTTATAAGAGAAATTAAGGGCGGTGAACCTATTTCAATAGGTTCTCCACAAATCAATGTTCCCCCTCTTAACGATAGTGAGGAGGTGGTGTATTAGAACCTTCGCTCCACGATACACAACCCTAGTTCTGATGCCCACAAACACCAAGTGTTCAATGAGGGAACACAAACACAAGATAAGGACAAGCATTCTGATCATCATCACGATTAGGGTTGGGATCACTGAAGAGAAGGTAGGAAACATCGTCATAGCGATGGTTCTCCTTCCTCTTTCCCTTCATTGCATCATTCACCCTCTTCTTCCACATCAAGACGTAGTCACAAAGAGTCCAACTATGAGGACAAGGGTAAGCAAGATGAGATACCTCGACGAGAGAGGCGAGAGTGAGGATGAGGGCATTCTAGGGAATCTAGGCATGGTAGAAGGAAAAGTAGGGAACTGCATAGGCATCACAGACGCCATGAAAGAAATGACAACGATGAACTCCTACTTGCCACTTGAAGTATGTTAGACATTACAGAGGCTGTGAGAATACCTACAAGGCACCAAAAAGATAGTCGGATCAAGAGACTAGACATAAATAATATCCCCCGATTTGAGGGGGGATACAACGCTGATTCGCAGAACCACTTACAGGCATTCCATGATGCTTGCGCCTTGCAGAATATCGAAAATGAGTGGTAGAAGTTAAAGTTGTTTCCTAGGACACTCATAAAAGAAGCGGAAAGCTAGTACTGGTCCTTAGAACCGGAAACCATTAGGAGGTGGAGTACGATGCTAGAATTGTTTAATGATAAATATCAAACATACTCCCGAGTGTCCAACCTACGTAAATAGATCCAAAGATGGAAGCAAGGTAATCATGAACCCTTGGATGCTGCCATGGGCTGATATTATGCATTGTTACATCGTTGCCCAGGCCATGGCTATGCATAACGGGATCAACTCTGCCATCTTATAGATGGGCTAAGACATGAAATGAGGAGAACCCTTGGGACATATGCCCAAGGGAGATTATCTGAGCTTAGGTCCCATGAGGTGCATAGACTATTGGAGCAAGTAGCTAAGGAAGAAGGAGCGCTACGAAAAAGAGAAAGCGCGGAAGAATATAACCGCGATCCTTCCCTCCGAAAGAAGGGAGTCAGATTCTATGAGGAAGAGGATGAATCACCACTCGAAGAGTTGGTGAATAGAAAAACCTTACTGCTTCAAAAGTTGACAACCGAAGTGTTGGCTAAGGTGGATCAAATGTGGGACTCCTTAGATAGTATATTTGAAATCATTTTGAAAATCGTAGAGGAGTCTAAGGAGAGAAGTAGTGACCATGATAAGAAAAGCGGAGAGATTCAAACCATGCACGTAACAAGGGTAAGGGAAAAATGACTATCGTTGATGAGGTTGTGGATTCTGACACAGAAAATGATGATGGATGTGAGATCTGCCAATATGACCATCCTAAGGGATGTTGCCCAATAATCTCACATCTGCAAGAGTCTGAGGTGTATGCACTCAACCCAAGACTTAACAAATGGCAAGCACCCTAGAGGTTACCTTATCCCCAAGGTAACCCAAGGCAGTTCCACCAACCCTTAATGTATTATCCAAGTGGAACTCTGCCACAACTTATCGAGCAACACCAGCAGTGGCAATACCCACAATCATGGGGGATGCCACTGCCTAGACAACAATACCCTTATCAGCAACCACACCCATATGGCTATTACGTGCAATAGCCAGTTTCTCCAAGTGACTTTGTCAGTTACATGACTCTACAACATCACTACTGATGAGCAGCTAGGTATCCCGATGCCCAACCATACGAATCACGAGCATTCACGCACGACTCGGTCGATATCCACAGACTGTAAGCACTTAACATACACCAGACTTCTAACCCGTGAAACCTTGGGTTGGAACGGTCATTGTCATCCTAATCTCACTTGTGAGGTTCTATTACGTTGGTTAAGTGAGACTAAGGCTAATGATTTTTATATCTTTTTAATTATATTTTGGCGACTAATTGTGGTATTGAAAGTAAAGGATAAACTATTATCTAATGTCTAATTATCCTAGTTTATGTTCTAACTACTCCTAGCATAAGTATCTGGTCCCATCTTTCGAGCATGTTCTGAGCATTTCCTAACACTGCTAGGTTACCAGACATTAAGCGTCGCTGGGTTTACCAAGTGTTTGGATTACATTTGAGATGGTCATACTTATGTCTTTAACGAACTACGAATGAACCATAATGATTGAAATTATAATAATAAAACCATTAATGATCAACAAATAATTAATAAAGCATAACATATTTAAACTATTAGATCAACAAGTAATTAATAAAGCATAAACATTTTAAACTATTAAATGCATGAAACAACTAAGTCCAAATGCTACAAGGATTGCATGAATAGTTCGTCTTTATTGCGGTCACGCCAATGGGCTTAGATACATCAACGCTCAAATAAAGATCCAATCGCTTTTCATACACCTGCTACAGGCACTTGGAAAATATTCTATCTCTTGTGGGAGAAAATTGCAAGAGCTTCGCTATCACTACTCAAAAGATGTCTAAATGAGGTGGAAGGCCCTGATATTTATAGAATCGGCAAAGGGGGTTGCATAAACGGGGCCACGTCGACGTAGGATGGCTACGTCGACGGGCTCGCATCGACGTGGCCATGTATACGGGGCCCGTATACATGGCCTAGTCGACGCAGGACTTTTGACACTTCATCATACCCGCACGACTGAGCAAAAACTCGTCCTCGAGTTACTTTACAATTTGGAAGGTATGGATTCTTATTTACAACACACATAACTTAAACACATAAATGACACACACATGACACAACATGAATTTACCAAGTCCCCGAGTTACAGAGAAGAACAAATTATAAAAAATGGCGGTGTTCAGAGATAAAATTGAACACCTCGCTAGTCCTGGAGCCTTTGCGGTGTAGGAAGATGTACAAAATTGTTGGAGGAGATCACACCATCCCTGGGGGCATTGGTTTTGATAGACCTTCTCCAGCCTCTGGCCCGTGCGTTGGTGGCGGCACGGATGTCGGTAGCCCCGCGGCAGCTGCAGCCTCTAGCCTGTGCGTTGGTGGCAGCACGGATGTCGATAGCCCCGCAGCAGCTGCAACCTCTGGAGACAGCCGAAAAGCCTCCAAGAGAGCCCTCATTTTCTCTTCTTTGCTTCTAAGGTCGTTCACGGTTCAGGCGACTTCTCCAATGTGTGCTGGAATTGGAATTTTCCAAGGGCAAGGCAACGTCGGAATGAGTTCTTTCAAATTGACAAACCAGGCTACGAACTGTTTATGTTCGATATTGAACGCTCAGATTGATGCTTACAGTTGCTAGTAGTCACTCATTCTTCGGGCTAGGTTCTCCGCAACAATACGTTGGCCTTTAAAGCTTGTACGGAGGACCTTGAGTTCTGCGTTTGCTGTTGCCAGCTTCTGTTTTGTTGCCTTGTGCGCCTGGAACTCACCCTCGTATAGAGAATACGAGGCAGCCACTTATTTTTCTAACTCTGACCGCGGTCTCCTAGCTGTGAGCATAGCCAAGTATGCATACCGAAGGTTGGCTAACTCCATGTATTCTGTCATTTCTTCAATTTGCAGCTCCTTGAGGCAGATTTCTACTTTGTTATAGTTGTTCAATCCATCAAAGATGGATGGCCATACATTGCCTCCTTCTTAGAGCTACTGGAGCACTTGGTTCATCTAGGCTTTAGTGACCTGAATGTGCTTCTCGTTCACCTCCTTCTACAATCCCACTTGGTCCCTATAATGATTTTTGACAGCTTTAAACTTTAGGGCCTCATTCTTCCAAGCTTCAATTTCAATTGCAGACTTCTGTCGCAAAAGCCGAACCTCCTCCATTGACAGATTTTGATTATCAGTAGCCAACCTTCTCATATCTGCATTCACCCTGGCTAGCTCCTATTGCTATTGGTGGATAAGATCTTTCATGTGCGCGTTCTCTGCACCAACATTGTGCAGGCGATGAACTTCAGCGGTTAGCTGCACATTCTCCTGGCGAACCTCTGCCAAGTCCTTCTTTAAATGATACGCTTGGGCATCTGCTGTGGACTTTTCTATGATCATCGTCTCCCTTTCATCCTCAACAACCTGAAGTTTAAGTTGAAGCTGTTGAAAAGATTCATCTCTGATGATTTCGCAGTTGAGGATGGCCGGATCAGCGAGTTGGGCTCTTAATTGGGCAACCTCCATCACGAAGCGCTGACAAGCAATTTGAGCAACTTCTAGTTGCCCCTCCAGAATAAGGCTCTTGCCCCTTACTGTTAGCAGCTTCGACTAGGTTGCAATGATGTTGTTCGGAAGGTCGAAGACATCTGGAAGTGGTTGCCCGGTTCCTACCAGTCAGTCCAACATTTCTTCATGTTGGGCTACATCTATCCTGCTACGTGAAGTTCTGGTAGACACCTGTACATGTTGTAGCCCATGGATGTCTAGTATAGGTGCCGCCGGTGCATTAAGAGCGGTAGCAATGGTGTCAGCAACGACTTCGACTGTAACTTCTTGTCCCTGGTGCTGCATCACCAAGATTGTTGCCCCCTCACCATCCTCCAAGCATACCGAGAAAGTAGCAACATTCCCTGAGATTTCAGGGAATAATTGCTGTGTTGCAGTTGATACATCTCGGATGCTCAGATCTGTTCTGGTTGGAACGGGTGCTTGGGCGGTGGAAAATATCGGCCCTACCCTTTCAAACAAGCTGACTGATTATGCCACTTGCTCCAGGTGACTCATGGCAGGGTGATAGACCAAAGGATCATCTCCTCCACCAGTTCTGCCAGATTGCTCTGATTGATTCGAGAGCATTTCTCGGATCTTGTGAATGTATGTTGCTGTTGTTTGCAAGCCCAGCTACGTTGTTTGCACAAGTGGTGGAGGTGGTTGCTGCTCTTCCTCTGTCTACGTGGTGGCAGGGGGTTTTTCTTTCATCATTTCCCACCACGAGGCAATTGAGGTGCGTCGGATGATATCGTTAGAGTACCATGCTATCCCTGCCCGTTTGCATAACTTTCAGATTAGGCAGGGAAAAGGGAGAGCTTGTCTTCCACGTTCATTCTCTGCGAACCTCTTTTCAATTTCTCAAAATAATAGCTGTGGAAGACTCATGAAAAATTTTCCACTCAAGGCGACAAACGCACGAGTGGAAAAGGTAGTGATTTTGCTTGGTCTTACCATTAGATCTAGATGGTAAGATGCTATCTTTGAATAGAATCTCTCTACCATGGTCAAGGAGTTGAATTCCTTGCACTCTACCCCATAGCATCGTTGGATCCATTGCACCTTTACCCCTGGATCGGCCTACTTAGGAATTTCCACCACATTTGCCCTAGTTTCGGGCAAGCTCAAAGCTTGCACTATTGCTTCTAAAGAGTAAGAGACATATATGTCCTTGATTCGTACTCTTGACCCTGGCTGTCGATTCGTCCAAAAGAGATATGTTTCTCCTGAGTAGCACTCACCACTGGTTGTGATGATTGGCCACATCAGAGAGTGCCACAATTGCAATCTCACATCTTCTGGAGCGTGCTCGAGGAATGGTCCAAAATTCAACTCTTGGAGGACTGTCCGTTGCACCTCGCATGATGTGATAGCATCAAGGCAGGCTTGGGTCAATGTTAACTCAAGTCGCAGTGCTATCCCAAGCGTCTCATCCCCTAGTGATTACACACCGGGAATTTCCTCTTCGGGAATCTGGTGGACAGATTCCATGTCAGGTCATTCGTGGAAGGGCCCAGTTGCATGGGAAACCTTCGCATACTCTAGAGGTTGCATTCCATATCCCCTTCCCGTACGTGGGTGCTTGTCCCTTGGTTGCGATGGTCCTTCGTCCCTTGGGTGCCTCGGTTTGGGTGTCATCTGAAAATAAACATAACTATCTGTTAGACCAAGTTATAGTCTAAAATGATTTGTATATACCTTTTCAATTTGACCAAGTTATGTTAATGGTATAGGCACACCGTTAAGTTTTCCAGAGTGTTAAGTTAGGGGTTAGGGCCAAAATTTTTTGTAATTAACAATTAATTAATTACATAAGGGCACCACCCCCCATGACTAAGTGCATACCTCCGGTTGTGGAAAAAGGGCCAGGACAGGTTCATGCGGACACGTGATAGAATGTAGATGCGTTGGGAAGGTTTAGGCAAAAACAAAATGGCAAAAATTCCCCTCAATTTGGACTCCAAATGATGAAAAAATGATAAGGTGTGGCGGATATATATAGGGGTTGGGAGTTTCGTAGACGGGGCCGTGTATACGTAGTGGCTGTGCATACGGGGCCTCGTATACGCAGCACTGTTCACCCAAAGACCAGTGTTGACCAACCTAAAAAACACTCGAAATAAAAAGTTTGGAAAGCCAAATTGAGGCGGTTGAAGCATAGAAAAGGCCCGATTGTGGCTAAAGACAAGAGGAAGGGATTGAAGTGCGAAAAAGAGACAAAATTGGAGAACGGGAGTAAAAAAGAACTCAAACAAGGATGAAATCGAACGATGGGACACGGAAAACAATCAACGAAGAAATCCAAAGGATTGGAGGCTTAATAGGCAAAATCAAGAATATGCAGGTGGGTCCTCCCCATAGTAGGCAACAGCCATATAGCCCCTGCATAACCTCAACATTGGGGTCTGTGGGCCCCAATGCTGATAATAGATGCCACCAGTGAAGATTCCAAACCAAGAGAAACCCGCCAAGGCATGAGAGACCAACAGAAAACACGAAGAACCCACAAAACATAAAAAGGGCAGTGAGGTGAGAACGGAGAGAAGTGGGAATGAAAGGAGAGGAGAGAATGGAAATTCCGAATGCCAATCACCTGAAACCCCGAGTGTAAGCATGGTTAAATGACCCGGTAGAACCTTTCCTAAGATTAGACCCAACATTCACAAACAATGACCTCGCAGTGATAGATGAATTCTAAACCATCCCCAAAGAAACCAAAATGACCCCACAGAAAACCACCACTCCAGGAAATGTGAGAAGAGGGAAGTGAAACGGGACAAAGTTAGAGGGGACCAAGGAAGTCCCAGAACGAGTACGTGTAGCCTGTGAGAGGCGATCTAAGGGGTGTGCTTTGAATTCCCACCGTGATATATTTTATTTTCTTTTGTGCGGGGGAACCACACCATGCGAAGACCCATGCGTGTGTGCATGCATCTGACCAAGGGGTGTGCTTTGAATCCTTAGTTTATTTGTTTATTTTGTTTTTGCTTCTTTTTTTCTTTTTCTTTATTTTTTTTATTTTTTTCTTTTTTCGGTGAGGACCACCATGCAAGGTCGAATTGCCCAAAAATTCCATAGAGAGAGACTTGGAGTGGTAGGAAATCCGTAAGGACACATAGCAACCCAGGGAACAGAACGGAACAATGAATAAAGCATTCCCTTCGAGGTCACACCCAATTCAAACCAGTAGGTCTTCCCTTAGTTGAGAAACTACACAAGTCACACATTCATTAAAATGTTTGTTAAGTGAATGGGTGCATGTTCGCGACACACGAAAAACCATGGAATGGTGAATGGGTGGATGACGTGGACTCACTATCAAATTTATGAAGTGAAAACGATGTAAAATCCAAGGACAACCATGCAACAGTGGGAACCAGATAATTAGGAAGATTATTACAGTACCCATTGTAACGAAAAGCAACCACGCCAAACCATAAGATGACGACAAAAAGTAAACAAAAGAACACGAAAAATGAAAAACAAAGAATTGTGAAACAAAAAATTGTAAAACAAGAAATGGAAAACAAAGAAGTGGAAAACAAAAACTAGAAAACAATAAATGGAAAACAAGAAAGTGTAAAACAAAAAAGTGTAAAACAAAAATTGATAAAATGGTGAGGGGTGCAGTGAAATGGATCAGTAGGGATAAGGGTCTTCCCCACGACTGGGTGGAAAGGAGGAGATGCGAAAGATGGAGCGTGGATGATCGGTTGATGACGAGGCTATATGGATCTCGCAGAAAGGTTTGAGTTGTTGGTGGTTGACCAACTGTGTTTTGGTGGGATCCCCAAGTTTGTGAATTAGCAAGGCCCCGGATGGGAAGGTTTCAGAGACAATATAAGGTCCCTCCCATAGCATCTGAAACTTCATCGGTTGGGATACATGTGAGGGATTCCAATACAATACCTTGTCTCCACATCAAAATGTGACCTTCCAAATGCTAAGATCATGTCTTTTCTTGTTATAGGCCTTGTGGGTTTCGTTGGAAAATAGGGCTACTAATCGGTTCTCATCTAGCACACTTAAGTTGATTAATCGTTCTCATTGTGATAGTGGTAGGTCAAGGTCGAGGTCACAGGTGGTGGATAGTGTTTGGAGTTCTGCTTAGATTGGAAGTGTTGGCAACTTACCGTACACTAACTCATAGGGAGAGACTCAACAGGAAGTTTCCAGGTGGAGTGATAAGCCCATAGGGCATCGTTAAGCTTGGTACTCTAGTCCATCCTATATTTGCCAATTGTTCGTGTAAGGATCTTAGTAATTTCTCTATTTGTGACTTCGGCCTACCCATTGGTTTAAGGGTGATAAGGTGTTGTATATTTGTGTGTTACCCTAAGCGTTGCATGAGCTTCCGAAAAGTAACCCCTGTGAAGTACGTCCCATTGTCAGAAATGAGTGCACGAGGCACTCCAAACCTGGTAATGATTTGTTGTTGAAAAAATCATGTGGCGGTGTTGGAAGAACAGTCAATGACGGCTGCCGCTTCTGCCCACTTTGTATAATAGTCCACTGCCACGATGATATACGTCTTTTCGTTTGATAAGGGGGTGATGGGCCCTATGAAGTCAATACCCCAGATGTCAAAGGGCTCTAGTGGTTGAATCCACTGTTGAGGTCCCTCCAACCGTGCTGACATCCCACCATCTCATTGGCATCGTTCACATGAGTGGGTGAACCATTGTGCATCCCTGAAGAGTGTAGGCCAATAATACCCTGTAATCAGGATTTTAATGGCCATTCTGCATCTAGCATAGTGGCCTCCACAATGGCCTCATGAGCATGTTGGAGGACATGCAGTGGATCAGCATTAGGGACACACCATTGGACCAAGCCTTCTACGCAGACCTTGTAGAGGTGGCCGTTGATTTCCATGAAATGGTTAGCCTTATGAAGAAACTGTTGTTTGTTCTGATGGTTCCATTCCTTTGGCAGCTCGTGTGTTGTAAGGTAGGTAAGGATGCGGTTGAACCAAGGAGATTCCTTGGGTGCTTGAGGATCAATGGCGCCTGTGAAGAGGAGTTCATTTGGAAATTGATCGGATAAAGGCTCCTCCTCTTCTACGTCATCCCATCGTAATCGAGACAAATGGTCAGCGACCACATTCTCGGACCCCTTTTTGTCTACCATTGTTAGATTGAACTCCTGAAGAATCACCAGCCACCATATTATGTAGGGGCTCATCATTGGTTTATTCATCAGGAACCAAATAGCACTGTGGTCTATGTGCACAAACACCTTGTATCTGAGCACATAGTGTTGAAATTTATCCAATGCGAACACTACCGCCATCAATTCCTTTTCGGTGGTGGTATAGTTCAGTTGTGCACCCACAATGCTACGGCTTGCACAATGAATATAATATGGATGTTTCTGATCATCACACTATGTAAGCACGGCTCCCAAAGCATAGTTGGAGGCATCCTTCATAATGTGGAAGGGTTTGGACCAATTAGGTGCCCATAGAATCGAAGCTTCTATGAGTTTTTGCTTCAGCCCTTAGAATGCGGACTTGCATTCCTTGGTCCAAATGAACGGAGCGTCCTTCTTTGTAAGCTCTACCAATGATCGAGCTATCTTTAAGAAGTGTTCAATGAAGCACCGATAGTAACCCGTGTGTCCAAGGAATGACCACACATCTTTGACAGTACTTGGTTGGTGGGTAATTCCTTGGATGACCTTGATCTTTTCAGGGTATACGCTGATCCCTGTTGATGAAATGAGATGCCCCAACACTATGCCCTCTTGGACCATCAGATGGCTCTTTTGCCAATTAAGTCGTAGATTGGTGTCTACACACCTCTTTAAAAAACTTGCTCTAGGCGATCGAAGTCTTGCTCGAACGTGGCACCATAGGTGGAGAAGTCATCCATGAAGACTTCTACACCATTGCTGATTTTTTGTTGAAAAATGCTTAAGACAAGGCATTGGAATGTTGCAGGTGCATTGCACAGGCCAAAGGGCATCTTCTTATATGCAAAAGTCCCTCGTGGACTAGTGAAAGTAGTCTTGGCCTGGTCCTCTGGTGTGATTTGGATCTGGTTATAACCACTATAACCATCCAAAAAACTGTAATATTGGTGTCCTGCGATTATGTCCAACACTTGGTCCAAAAATGGGAGTCTGAAGTGGTCCTTGAACATTGCCATCCTGAGCAACCAGAAATTGATACAGACCCTCCACTTGCCACCTTTCTTGGGTACGATAACAAGGGGACTAACCCACTCGCTATCGGTGACAGAATAAATGAATCCTGCCTTAAGTAGTTGTTTAATTTCATCCTTTACAACTTGCTTCAACTTGGGATTCAATCGTCTTTGTGGCTATCACCGTGGCTTCATGGAAGGGTCAAGGTAGATCCGATGCTGGTAGATCCTAGGATCAACACCAGTTAGCTCAGGATAGGACCACGCAAATGCAACAACCCATTTTTTTACCATCACCAGCAACTTCTGTTTCTGTTTTGGAGTAAGGGTAGCATTGATAATTACCAGCTTTCCATTTTGCAAGAATGCATATTCTAAGTGAGCCAATAGAGATTTTAGTTCAAGGGGTCTTGCTGGAAGCTCTTAGGGATCTCTAGCTTTCCCCAGTCATCAAAGTCATCAACGATGGAGGTCTGTTGATGAATATCCTCCATCACATCCATGCTGTTAATGTAGGCTTGCACTAGCCCCTCAGACGGTTCCATGCATATTGTGCTGCTAGCAGGATCAGCTGTCAGCCATTGGGTGCCTTCTTGGTTAGTGGCTGCTACGTATAGGCACTGTTGAATTGGAGATTCCTCGGTACGCTGACTGCATGCTTGGATGGATGTCTGCTCAGTGGACCATAACTTCTGCACATAGTTGCACCTCGAGTCATTGTACACAATGCATGGAAATCTTTTCTTCTCGATCTTCCTAGAAGGATTTTCCTTTGAATTTCCAAGGACAGATCTCGGAATCCTAATCGTGCATCCACCGTGCTTAGCCAGGTTCTTTCCATGATGATTCGAAAGTTCCCCTTATAGTTTTCAACGTGGATGACCAAGAAGTCAGCAGGGTTGGACCACCCACAAACGGTGGTCACAATGTCCTCCACCAAACCCAAATGAACGGTGATGGATTGATCTGCTAACTTGAGCTAGATGTTGCTCTTCTTTAGCGGGGGAAGATTCCAGTTCTTGTACATGTCATGAGAGATTAAATTAACCCCTGACCCTAAGTCCAGAAGAGCTTTGCACGGCTCGTTCCCAGCCACCTGAAGATAGATTAGGGGGCTTCCCGGATCTGTCAATTTTTGGGGAAGAGAACCTGCTTTGATCCAGTTGGTCACGGCATGTGTGAGCATGACCGTCTAGACATTGGATTGCGATGGAGTGGAGGGCTACTTGGGCAGTATGGTGGTAGAGGCGTTGGCAGGTTCTAAGGCACTGGCCACAAGGGTAGGTGAGGGTGTGTTCGGATTGTTGGGCTGGAAGAAAGGGTGTTTACATGGTTTGGATTCCGGTCCACTCGGCCTAGGTGCCGGTTGTAAATTCATAGCCCTTGTAGCGCTTCGTTGTTGTGGCTGTGGTAGTATTTCTCCTTGCATGGATGGAGCAGGTGGCAACTGAGAGGGATGATGTGGAGGAGTGGTAGAAGAAAGTGACGGAGGGTAGAAGAGGTGTGGATTTGTCCCCTTGGCTGATGGAGAAGGATGTTTGAAATATTCAGGGGGATGGTAGTAACTGGGAAAGGCCACATAACTGGAAGACTCTCTTGGAGAGACGAGCTGTTGAACATAGTACCCATAAGGATCTGGCTGCTTGTAAGGGTACTGCTGCCTTGGAGGTGACATCCCCCACGCTTGTGGTTGCTGCCACTGTTGGAAATACTCGTACGGTTGTGGAGGCGTTCCACTTGGATAATATCCTTGCTGTTGTTGGTGGAATTGCCTGGGGTTACCTTGTGGATAAGGCAACCTTCGAGGTGTCTGCCTCTACGCCAAATGAGGGTTCAAGGCATAGACCCCAGACTCTTGAAGGTGAGACACCATAGGACAACATCCCTTAGGATGTTCATATTGGCATATGCTGCATCCATCGTCCTCTTCGGTGTTAGAGTCTACAACCTGTTTTGCTGCAGCAATGTTTCCCTTACCTTCGTGTTGGGTACATTCAGCTCCCTTCTTCTTGCACCGATCATGATCACTACCCTACTCTTTGGACTCTTCTGTAATTTTCAATACACTTTGGAATTTCTCATCCAAAGAGTCCCATATTTTATCCATCTTTACCGATATTTCAGATGCAAACTTTTGTATCGGCAAAGTCTTCCGGTTCACCACTGCTTCCAGTGGTGACTCTTCATCCTCATCACAAAATCGAACCTCCCTTTTCCTAAGGGAAGGGTCCCGGTTGAATTCTTCAACACTCTTTTTTTTTGAGTTCTCCTTCCTCTTTGGCCACCTGATCAATAAGGTGCTATAACTGATGGGCCCTTAGCTCCGACAGTCATCCCTTGGCATACACACCAAGGGTCTTTCTCGTTTCAAAATGGAGCCCATCTATAATGTGGCGAAGCTGTGCCCATTGAGAATAACCATGACCAGGGCATCGATGCAACAGTGAGTAATACCTACTCATGGCGGCATTCAAGGGTTCATGATTTCCTTGTTTCCAACCTTGGATTTGCCGTCTCAGATTTACCACTCTAGAGTACGTTTGATATTTTTCATTAAAGATTTCCAGCATTATACTCCATCTTCTAATTGATTCCGACTCTAAGGATCGGTACCAACTTTCGGCTTCTTTGATGAGTGTTCGGGGAAACAGCTTCAACCATTGCCAATCGTTATCAATATTTTACAGGATGCAGGTGTCATGGAATGCCTGCAAGTGGGTCTGCGGATCACAGTTGTATCCCCCTTCAAACCTGGGGATGTTGTTCATGTCAACATGCTTGATCTGACTGTCCTTCATGTGCCTGCTTGGGATGTGAACTACCTCTGCAATGTGGAGCATGCTCCGAGTAGATAACAACAGCTCATCTGAATCATAGTCTTATTGGGGACTATGATGTCTGCTACAATTTTTGCTACCCCTTCTTTCATGCTAGCGAGGGCCACGTGATTAGTTACATGCTCCCCCACGTTTCCCCACTTGAACTTGCTTACCACCGTCCTTTCTCTCCAACCTTCCCTTATGATGCGTAGAGCCTGAGCTAGAGGAAGGTGAAGGAGAGGGGGAGGACGGAGAAGAAGGAGAGGCATCACCGCTGCGATCATCTCCTCTAGATTTGCTTTGTGACCCACCATCCCCTTAAGGATCGTGGTCACTTGGAGGTTGATTTTGGATGACTGACTGGAGGATCTGCGGCCCCAGGTGAAGTTCGGTCGAATGAGTATCATGAAATATGGGATCTCCATCGTCTTGCAGCCCTTGCAAGAATAAGGGGTTACTGAATTGTTTCTCCTTCTATTATTCATGTCTCTTGGCCTGCAGTTGATCTCTTGTCTGTTGATCTTTCATGGGACGATAGTCCCAAATGTCATGGTCCTCCATGACATACTTCGCCACTTGGTCTTGGATGCCCATTCTGCCCAGATTATGGTACAACATTGCAGGCACTGCTCGGTCGGGCGGTAGCACGATGCTACCCTCCATGTCCTGCCATCGAAGATGTTCATCCTAATGTAGGATGAATGTGAAATCAGGGACATATTCATCAGGATGTTTATATACCACCCGATATTCTTGAGGCACCGGTGGTTCAAATGCATCTCTCCTGTGAGAAGACATGTTGGACGTTAAATGGTCCATATTATTGGTGTACCTCAATTACTTAGCTGAAATTCGCCTAGTGTGTGGAGATGTTTCTATCCTGGGTTCGATCCAATGACTTAAATGATAATCTCACTAAAGTCAGATGACGCATGTAAGACTAATAGTCCCCAGCAACGGCGCCAATGATGAGCGGCTAGGTATCCCTACACCCAACCATACGAATCATGAGTGTTCACATATGACTCGGTCAATATCCACAGACTGTAAGCACTTAACATACACCAGACTTCTAACCTGTGAAACCTTGGGTTGGAACGGTTGTTGTCATCCTAATCTCACTTGTGGGGTTCTATTACGTTGGTTAAGTGAGACTAAGGCTAATGATTTTTATATCTTTTTAATTATATTTTGGCGACTAATTGTGGGATTGAAAGTAAAGGATAAACTATTATCTAATGTCTAATTATCCTAGTTTATGTTCTAACTACTCCTAGCATAAGTATTTGGTCCCATCTTTCGAGCATGTTTTGAGCATTTCCTAACACTGCTGGGTTACCAAACATTAAGCGTCACTGGGTTTACCAAGTGTTTGGATTACGTTTGAGATGGTCGTACTTATGTCTTTAACGAACTACGAATGAACCATAATGATTGAAATTATACTAATAAAAACATTAATAATCAACAAATAACTAATAAAGCATAACATATTTAAACTATTAGATTAACAAGTATTTAATAAAGCATAAACATTTTAAACTATTAAATGCATGAAACAACTAAGTCCAAATGCTGTAAGGATTGCATGAATAGTTCGTCTTTATTGCCATCACGCCAATGGGCTCAGATACATCAACGCTTGAATAAATATCTGATTGCTTTTCATACACCTGCTATAGGCACTTGGAAAATATTCTATCTATTGCAGGAGCAAACTGTAAGAGCTTCGCTATCACTACTCAAAAGATGTCTAAATGAGGCGGAAGGCCCTCATATTTATAGAATCGGCAAAGGGGGCTGCGTAAATAGGGCCACGTCGACGTAGGATGGCTACGTCGACGGGCCCGCATCGACGTGGTCGCATATATGCAGCCCAGTTGACGTAGGACTTTTGATACTTCATCAACTACCAAGTTCGGGAGTATTAGGACCCCCTCTCCTGGAAAAGACACTCCACATGCATACCATCCTCCGAATCCATCCGCATCTCTTACGTCGATAGTTCCACTACTAGCTGCTTCAACGATGTAAGGGGAACTCCCCACTCAACCGCAGCAACGCACTACTACGAGAGTTGTAAACCTTCAACCTACTACTGGTTCTGACAACCATACAAAGAGAAGACCTTTCTTTAGAACCAAAAGTCCAAACAAGCTCTCACAATCACAAGCGGTTGAGTCCATGACCACTCCTCCATCAAGTAAGGCTTTGGAGCTCCCTTTAAACCAAAAATAGAGCTCAATGCAAACATGTTAACACATACCTTCACAGACTGGATAAAGGTGGGCCACCTTCCTAGAAAACTCTATGACCTTGGAAGTCCCTTAATCTACCTCCAACTCGCTAGGAATGAACCACGTAAGGCTCTTCTTGACTTAGGTTCCGGAGTCAACTTAATATCGCAAGAAATGTATAAATTCTGGAACCTGCCTCCACTCAAAAAGAGCAATATTCAATTAGATTTGGCTGACCAGTCCATCACTATCCCCTTGGGACTTGTGGAGGACATTGTTACTACTGTGTGTGGTTGGTCATACCTAGCTAATTTCCTAGTGATAGAAGTTAACAATAACAAAGGGGACTTCCTGATTATAATGGGGAGGGCATGGCTCAGTACCATAAATGCATGCCTAGGAATCCGAGATCTTTCCCTTAAAATATCTAAGAAAAATATTTATAGAAAGATCGAGAAGAAGAAAGTTCCATGCATCACATATAGTGATACAAAGGGTGATGATGTATAGGAATGTTCAACACTTCCTGTATGCAACCGGTGTGCCCAAGAGACTAACATACAAAAGTTCCTGTATGTAGCAACCACACAACAAGAAAACACCCAGTGGTTGATAGTTAATGAAAAGAGCAACCTACCAATATGCAGGGAACTAACTGGGGGAACAACTTGCAACCACAATGAAAGCATAGATACATTAGAGTATGAGCGTCGCCAACTTCCAACCCTTAACTTGAGAACATCAATTGGGAGAAGTTGGACACTTCTAAAAAATTCAAAAAAACGGTCATTATTTTAGATCTCTCCCTTTCAATTTAGTCATGGGGGAGATGGCCACCTATGTTAATTAACCGAGGCCCTCAGTTCTTTTAATTTTTTGTTTTACACATTTTTTTTGCACATTTTTGTTTTACAAATTTCTTTAACTTTTCTTGTTTTTGTTTTGCAACATTGTTCATACCTTTTCTTTTATTTGTGTGTGTGTTCATCCATTTTGTTAAGTTTGTCACCTAATAAGTGCTATTAATGATGGTATGAACTATATTCCATTAATTGCTAATGTTTTGTTTTTACCTTTAAGTTATGATGTTGATACTAAGGTATGGTTCTTTTGATATGACAAGCAATGATTCCACATCATCCGTGTATCCATAATCTCTATGGTCTCTCTTGGCTTGGAACTGTACAGTCCCTTTCTTCAAAATAATAAGAACTATAAACAAATCGGTGTTTGGGCATTTCTCAAACTAAGGAAGGACTCAAGGATTGAAAAGGGTGTGGCTTTAAGGGAACTTGATGCATTTGTGTTGGCCATTCTCTTGGGTGCTTGGATGTTTTCTTCGTGAGTTTTCTTACCATTTCGACGTTACCCAATTATCAGGAAGCTGAGTGAATAAAAATAAAAGTAATAAGTCTTTGAATGATGTGGTTCTCATGCAAAAAAAAAAAAAAAAAAAAAAAAAAAAAAAAAAAANGAGGATTCAAAGCGCACCCCTTAGCAAAAAGAATCATCTGGGCTACAAGCACTAGTTATGGAACTAAAAACATGTTCACTCTAACTAAGGCACTTTCTGGCTTCCTACTTTTTCTTCCCTTGTTTCATTAGAATGGTGGTGGCTCTTTGAGGAATGCATTCTTGTTACTTCAAGTGGATGGATTGGTTGAATGCATTAATGCAAAGTCACTGGATGTGGTTTGTTTAAGGCCAGACTTGGAATGAGATCTACTAAGTCACATTAATCATTAAATACACAAGGGGTTGTACACCACCTTGTTCTTGAGATTCCATTTCATCTTCTTCTTTTCATCATTATTTTTCCATTGTTCACCTCATTGCCAGGTGTATCATTAGTGTATATTTTGGTTGACACATTGTTTTCTTTTTGGTAAATTCTTGTGGTTAAGAATTTAGCTTTTGTTTTCAAATGACATTTCTAGAGCCTACGGACTCTTTGAATGTGGGATTGTCAAGGCATTAAGGGCATGAGCCTGCTTTGGGGGGGACCCACTAGCATTCCTATTTGGTGCACCAGTTAAATTCTTTCCCTTAAACATTGTTGCAATCAACTCTATTTTGTTCATTTCCATCTTGACATCCATTTCACTGACGTTACATTTGTCTTTTTTCTCCATCTTTCTTATTCGTCTTCTTTCTCCATTCTATCGCTACCAGAGGTTCACTCTTAGTCATGGGGGTCCTGACCCAATTTTTTCGATTTTCTCCTAACCCCTACACCTTCGGTAGTCACCATTATTATATCTCCAGAATCCGCAATCAGCCATACCACAACTCAGCCAATGGACCTTTCACTGAAGCAAGGTATCAACTACATTGTGATTCATCTACCCTTGCTAATATAAGACTGTGTTGTGTGTGCAGATGGCAATCATACAACAATGGATCAGACATGGAGGGAACACTTGGAATGGATCGATGCTGAAGTAGTTATGCAAGGAACAAGATTGATGGCGTGCTTATGAATGGACAAAAAAAGACGCAATCTTGGTGTTGGTAGCAGTAGACTTTTTCTTTCTTCTCTCTTCTCTCTCAGCTGCCAAATAAGGCCTGATGTCAAATGTATAAAGTGTTCACTCTTATTGTTGTGAACACCAGTTTTGTCATGTTCTGTAATGATGATCCGTTCACATGTCATCCCATTCACCATTAGTTCTATTCAAGTCAATAATCCCATACCTTCCCAATATTTTGTAAGGAACTTGAGGATGAGTTTTTATTTAGTCATGGGGGTATGATGGGACGTGATATTGCATCTGCCACGATATCGCGTACGCGATATCATATATGCGATATCACGTTTTCCCTTGCGATATCGCATATGTGATATCGTAGCGCATCGTCAAATATATAAAGAAGAGGCGGCTCTCCCTTGTTTCTTCATCTAGATCTAGACCATAGCCAAACTCTTTCAATTTTAGCATTCCAGAGATAGAATAATTTCCATGTGCTCATAGTAGGAGTTCCAAAGTGAACGGATCTTTATTCGAGCAAATATTGTACTTGAGCACACATTTGTGTATGAAAATAAAGATGAAATTTTGGATAAACCTTGCAGTGCATGGATTAAGCTAAATAGGACTTTAATTATTGTTAATTTTTTAAATGCTTTGTTAGTTAATTAAATCTCTATCAACCCTTAACTCCTAGTTAAGTGCATTCAGTACGACTGCTTCGAGTACGTGCGTTACGCTTGGTAATCCCAGTAACGAATAGCGTTTGGTAATCCTAGCAGCGTTGCATTGGTTCAGGGTGTGGAACGGCAAATGGGAACGTATACTGATGCTAGGGTAATTAAGGCTTAGTTAGTTAAAGTTAGTTACTTAGTCTCTTCACCCTTTCCCTCATTAGCATAGGGGATAAAAACATAAAAGGTATAAAAATAATATACCTCAAGTTTACTTAACCATACAACCGTGACAAATACAAGTGAGCTTGGGAGGACAACGACTAATTAACCTTAGGTGTTCCATAAGGCGTGTAGGCACTTAGTCTGCGGAGTTCGACCGGATCCTGCGTGTAACGCTCATATTCGTATGGTTGAGTGTAGGGGTACCTCGCCACTCATCACACACTTATTTATTGATTTTATTTTGGGTTGGTATATGAATTATGTTAACATTTTGAACTTTTGGTTCCCAATAATACCCTTGGTATTGTAAGTAATGTATGAAATTCTTTGCATTTGTATGGATTTGTACTGATCTTCCTTGGAAATTTCCAAGGGTAAGTCTCTCATTCCTAGCTTAACATCAATTGTGTTAAGCCATGTTCTCCCTATATTGATAGGAAAGTCCCCATTATTGTTCTTCACATAGATCACAAAAAAATCTATTGGATAAGACCTCCCATTAATAGTGATCATCACATCTTTTGCTTATCCTAAAGGAATGGTGATTTATTAGCCTACAGGCTCTAGTCTTATGTTGCACTTCTTTAATGGTGCATGGATCCATGCCTTGTATGTTTTTTGAGATATCAAATTAACTCCAAAATCTAAGTCTGGTATAACATCACATGGTGAATTTTCAATAATCTGCAAATAAATCACAATGGTTCTAGGATCTATTATTTTTTTATGAAGAGTTCCTACTTTTATCCAGTTTTATACTATATGAGTTAACATGACAATTGTAAGCTTTTAATCTGGTTATTATCAAAGCATGGTGGTTGCAACATGATTTATTGTAGAAGGAACAAGGTTGTATGAAGTCCCTAATTTCCCATCCTTCTATAGACTTGTCCAAAAGAAAGGATGTCTCCTAGATTTGCATTTAGCATTGCTAGTATTATCCTTTCTTTGTATGCTAATTACTCTATTAGAACTTTTCTTTTGTGGTTGTGATGATAGTTCTCCTTGCATTATTGGTGATGGTATTGGTGGTAAAGAATTCAAAGCTTGATAAGAATGACCTATTGCTAATTGAAGCATATAAGATTATGATTTCATGCATGGGGTTGTAGGTCTATGGTATTCAGCTAAATAGTAGTTAGAGGAAGTCTTGACAGAAGTACTTACTAAAGATATAGGATGCTAAACATAATATTTGTAAGGATATAGTTGTTGATACAAATATTATTTTCTTAGTAGTAGCATCCCTCACAATTGTGGTTGTTGCCATTATTGCTGGTATTGATCTTGTGGTTGAGCATAAGCTCTTTTGAATAATATGATTATTGATAGAACTATATGTAATAACCTTGTGGATAAGGTAATCATTTTGGCATTTTCTTTTTAACAAATTGTATATAAAATATGTATATCTCGGACTTTTGTAAATGCACCATAATGAGATGACACATCTTAGGATGTTGATGAGTGGCAAACAAATACGAGCATTACACATGCAATCCAGTTGAACTCCACAGACTAAGTGCCTACACGCCTTATGGAACACTTAAGGTTAATCGTTCGTTGTCTTCCCAAACTTACTTGTATTTGGGAGGTATGTGATTTTTATGTCTTTTATCTTTTATCGCCTATGCTAATGAGGGAAAGGGTGAAGAGACTAAGTAACTAACTTTAATTAACTAAGTTCTAATGCCTAGCATCAATATCCATTCCCACTTGCCGTTCACACCCTAAACCAATGTAACCTTCTAGGATTACCAAACGCTATTCGTTATTGGGATTACCAAGCGTAATGCACGTGCTCAAAGTGGTCATACTGAATGCACTTAACTAGGAGTGTTGAGGGTTGAGAGAGATTAATTAACTAATAAAGCATTTAAACAGTTAAAAATAATTAAAGTCCTAATTAGCTTAGTCCATGCATTGCAAGGTTTATCCAAAAATTTCGTCTTTATTTCCGTAGACAAACTTGTGCTCAGGTACAATATTTGCTCGAATAAAGATCTGTTCACTTTGGGACTCCTACTGTGGGCACATGGAAATTACTCTAACTCTGGAATGGAAAAACTACAAGAGTTTGGCTAACGTTTAGATCTAGATGAAGAAACAAGGGAGAGCCGCCTCTTATTTATAGAAATGATAGTGGATTGCGATATCGCGTACGCGATATCACAGGAGAAGACATGATATTGCGTACGATACATCGCATACGTGATATCGTAGCCCATGCGATATTGCATCCCATCATACCCCCATGACTGAATAAAAACTCATCCTTGAGTTCCTTACAAAATATTGGGAAGGAATGGGATTATTGACTTGAATGGAACTAATGGTGAATGGGATGACATGTGAATGGATCATCATTACAAAACATGACAAAATTAGTGTTCATGACAATAAGAGTGAACACTATGTACATTTGACATCAGGCCTTATTTGGCGGCTGAGAAAGAGAGAGAGAGAAAAAGAAATTTTGTTGTTGCCACTACCAAGATTGCGCCTTTCGTTGTCCATCCGTAAGCACGTCATCAATCTTGTTCCTTGCATAACTACTTTAGCACTGATCCATTCCAAGTGTTCCCTCCAGATCCGATCCATTGTTGTATGATTACCATCTACACACACAACACAGTCTTATATTAGCAAGGGTAGATGAATCACAATGGAGTTGATACCTTGCTTCAGTGAAAGGTCTATTGGCTGAGTTGTGGTATGTCTGATTGCGGATTCTGGAGATATAATAATGGTGACTACCAAAGGTGTAGGGGTTAGGAGAAAATTGAAAAAATTGGGTCAGGACCCCCATGACTAAGAGTGAACCTCCAGTAGCAATAGAATGGAGAAAGAAAAAGAATAAGAAAGATGAAGAAAAAGAGATAATTGTAACGTCGATGAAAGGGATGTCAAGATGGAAATGAACGAAATAGAGTTGATTGCAAAATGTTAAGGGAAAGAATTTAACTGGTGCACCAAATAGGAATGCTAGTGGGTCCTCCCTAAAGTAGGCTCATGCTTATGATGTCCTAACAAACCCACATGCAAAGAGTCCGTAGGCTCTGGGAATGTCATTTGGAACAAGAGTTAAAGTCTTAACCACAAGAATTTACCAACAAGAAAACAATACGTTAACTAAAATATACACTGATGATACAATTGGCAATGAGGTGAACAATGGAGAGAAGAGAATGGAATGGAATGAAATCCCAAGAACAAGGTGGTGTACAGCCCCTTGTGTATTTGATGATTAATGTGACTTGGTAGATCCCATTCCAAATCCGGCCTCAAACAAACCACATCTAGTGACTTCGCATTAATGCATTCGACCTATCCGTCCACTTAAAGTAACAAGAATGCATCCCCCAAAGAGCCACCACCATTCCGACGAAGCGAAGGAGGAGAGAATAGGAAGTGAGAAGGGCCTTAGTTAGAGAGAACATGTTTATTTTAGTTCCATAACCAGTGCTTGTAGCCCAAATGATTATTTCGTCTAAGGGGTATGCTTTGAATCCTCACTGTTTTTTGTGTGTGTTTATACGTGAGAACCACACCATGCAAAGACTTTGTTATTTTTATTAGCTTAGCTTCCTGATGATGAAGCAATGTCAGAATGGTAAGAAAAATCCAAAAGTAAAACATCCAAGCACCCAAGAGAATGGCCAACAAAAATGCATCAAGTTCCCTTAAAGTCACACCCTTTTCAATCCTTGTGTCCTTCCTTCGTTTGAGAAATGCCAAGTCACCGATTCGTTATAGTTCTTATTATTGAGAAAGGGACTGTACAGTTCCAAGCCAAGAGAGACCATAGAAATTTGTGGATGTATGGATGAAGTGGACTCATTGCCTGTCATATCAAAAGAACCATACCTTAGTATCAACATCATAATGTTAAAGGTAAAAGCCAAATGTTAGCAACCAGTAGAAAATAGTTCATACCATCATTTAATAGCACTTATTGGATGATGAACTTAAGAAAATGGATAAGACACACACATAGACACAAATAAAAGAAAAATTATGAACACTGTTGTAAAACAAAAACAAGAAAATTTAAAGAAATTTGTAAAACAAGAATGTGCAAAAAAAAAAAAAAAAACGTGTAAAACAAAAATGTGTAAAAAAAAAATTAAAAGAAACTGAGGGCCCCAAATGATTAGCATAGGTGGCTATCTCCCCCATGATTGAATTGAAAGGGAGAGATCCAGAATAATGAGCATTTGTTTGAATTTCTTAAAAGTGTCCAACTTCTCCCAATTGATGTTTTCAAGTTAAGGGTTGAAAGTTGGCGACGCTCATATTCCAATGTATCTATGCTTTCATTGTGGTGCAAGTTGTTCCCCCAGTTCGTTCCATGCATGTTGGGGGGTTGCTCTCTTGATTAGCTATCAACCACTGGGTGTTCTTTTGTTGTGTGGTTGCTACATACAGGCACTTTTGTATGTTAGTCTCTTTGGCACACCAGTTGCATACAGGAAGTGTTGAACATTCCTCCATATCATCACCCTTTGAGTCACTGTATATGATGCATGGAACTTTCTTCTTCTTGATCTTTCCATAAATTTTTTCCTTAGATATTTCCAAGGAAAGATCATGGATTCCTAGGCATGCATTGATGGTGCTGAGCCATACCCTCCCCATTATAATTGGGAAGTCCCCTTTGTTACTGTTGACTTCTATCACTAGGAAATTAGCTAGGTATGACCAACCACACATAGTGGTAATGATGTCCTCCACAAATCCCAAAGGAATAGTGATGGACTAGTCAGCTAGTTCTAGTTGAATATTGCTCTTCTTGAGTGGAGGTAGGTTCTAGGCTTTATACATTTCTTGTGAGATTAAGTTGACTTCGTAACCTGAGTCAAGAAGAGCCTTATGAGGTTCATTCCCAATGACTTGGAGATAAATTAGGGGGCTTCCAGGATCAGAGAATTTCTTAGGAAGGTGGCCCACCTTGATCCAGTCAGTAATGGTATGTGTTAATATAACCGTGTGCGTTTAGCTCTGTTGTTGGTTTGAAGGGAGCTTTGAAGCCTTATTTGTTGGAGGAGTGTACATAGACTCAATCGCTTATGGTTGTGAGAGCTTGTTTGGGCTTTTGGTTCTGAAGAAAGGTGTTCTCTTCATGCAGTTGTCAGAACCAGCAGCGGGTTGAAGGTTTATAGCTCTCGTAGCATTATGTTGCTGCGGTTGAGTGGGGAGTTCCCCTTGCATCGTTGGAACAGGTGGTAGTGGAACTATCGGCGTAAGAGATGCGGATGGATTCAGAGGATGGTATGCATGTGGTGTGTCTCTCGGAGGAGAAGGAGTCCTAAAATATTCCCGAAATTGGTAGTGACGTTGTGGGGTTACGTGACCCATAGAGTCACTTGGAGAAACCGGCTGTTGCACGTAATAGCCATATGGGTCTAGTTGCTAGTAAGGGTATTGTTGCCTAGGCGGTGGCATCCCCCATGACTATGGGTGTTGCCACTGCTAGTGTTTCTCGATAGGTTGTGGTGGAGTTCCACTTGGATAATATGTTAACAGTTGGTGGAACTGCCTTGGGTTACCTTGGGGATAAGGTAAGCTTCGGTGTGCTTGCCGTTTGTCAAGTCTTGGGTTGAGTGCATACACCCCGGACTCTTGCAAATGTGAGATTATTGGGCAACATCCCTTAGGATGGTCATATTGGCAGATCTCACATCCACCATCATTATCCGTGTTAGAATCCACAACCTCATCGGGGATAGTCATTTTTCCCTTACCCTTGTTACATGCATGGTCTGAATCTCTCTGCTTTTTCTTATCATGGTCACTACTTCGTTCCTTAGACTCCTCTACGATTTTTAGAACGGTTTCAATTTTACTATCTAAGGAGCTCCATATTTGATCTACCTTACCCAACACTTCTGTTATTAATCTTTGAAGCGGTAAGGTTTTTCTATTCACCAACTCTTCGAGTGGTGACTCATCCTTTTCCTCGTAGAATCTTGCTCCCTTCTTTTGGAGGGAAGGATCATAGTTATACTCTTTTGTGCTTTCTCTTTTCCGTAGCTCCCCTTCTTCCTTAGCTACTTGCTCCAACAATCTATGAAATTCATGGGACCTAAGTTTAGATAATCTCCCTTGGGCATATGTCACAAGGGTTCTCCTGGTTTCATGTCTTAGCCCATCTACGAGGTGGTGGAGTTGATCCCTTTGTGGGTAACCATGGCTTGGACAACGATGTAGCAATGTGTAATATCAGCTCATGGCAGCATCCAAGGGTTCGTGATTACCCTGTTTCCATCCTTGGATCTGCTTACGCAAGTTGGACACTCTGGAGTACGTTTGGTATTTATCGTTAAACAATTCTAGCATTGTACTCCACCTCCAAACACTATTCGTTATTGGGATTACCAAGCGTAACACACGTGCTCGAAGTGGTCGTACTGAATGCACTTAACTAGGAGTGTTGAGGGTTGAGAGAGATTAATTAACTAATAAAGCATTTAAATAATTGACAATAATTAAAGTCCTAATTAGCTTAGTCCATGCACTACAAGGTTTATCCAAAAAGTTCGTCTTTATTTCCATACACAAACTTGTGCTCAGGTACAATATTTGCTCGAATAAAGATCCGTTCACTTTGGGACTCCTACTATAAGCACATGGAAATTACTCTAACTCTGGAATGGAAAAACTACAAGAGTTTGGCTAAGGTCTAGATCTAGATGGAGAAACAAGGGAGAGCCGCCTCTTATTTATAGAAATGGCAATAGACTACGATATCGCATACGCAATATCGCAGGAGAAGATGTGATATCACGTATGATACATTGTGTATGCGATATCACAACCCATGTGATATCATGTCCCATCAAATGTTCATACTAGTACACATTGCATTCATTCTTAGCTTTAGAACTTCAGGCCGTAACCTCCTCCATTACAGTAAATTTTTCTTTATTCTTAAAACTTTTGCATCCATTCTTCTTCTTCTTCTTCTTCTCTTTATTTTTGTTGATTACTTGTTCAGTTTTTTCTTCTACTATCTTAAGTTTTGTTGCAGACTTTTCATCCATAGAATCCCATATTTTCTCTACCTTTGTTGCAATATCATTTACTAATTTCTAAATAGGTAGATTCTTTCATTGAATCATGTCTTCTATTGTTTCTTCTTCTTGTGTCTCATAAATTCTCACATCATTTTTTCTAATAGTAGGATCTTTATTGTATTCTTTAGTTAACTCTCTCTTATGTAGCTATCCTTCTTCTTTTGTCACTTGATCTAGTAATCGTTAAATTCGATGGGTTGTTATCTTTGATAATTACCCTTGGGTATATACTTCAAGTGTCTCTCTTATTTTGTTTCTTAACCCATTAATGATATGCCTCAATTGTTCCCTTTGAGAAAATCCATGGCCTAGGCATTGATGTAATAGTGAATAATATCTATCCGTTGTTGCATCAATGGATTTAGATGTCCCTTGTTTCTGTTTTTAGATTTATTTTTTTTAAGTTTGATACTCTAGAATACATTTGATATTTATCATTAAAGAGCTATAACATGGTACTTCATCTTCTAATAGATTCCAATTCTAAGGATCTGCACTAGCTTTTCACTTCCTTTATGAGTGTCTTGGGAAACACATTTAGTTTCCACTAATCATTCTCTGTGTCTTTTAGAGCACACACTTCATGAAAGGCCTCAAGGTAATGTTGTGGATTTGCATTACATCATCCTTCAAACTTTAGAATGTTATTCATATCAAGTTGCTTGATGTACATTGCTTCCCTAATATTGAGCATACTTCGAGTTAACAGTAGGAATTCTTCATAATCCTAGGGTTTGTATGCAATGTTATAATGAAAATCCCTCTGATGTTCATAATGTTCTCTTCTCTCATGTTTGATTCCCCTTTCTCTATCTTCTTCAACATCTTCTTTTACATTAGGATGTTTTCTTTTGTTAGTATGCCTCTCATGATCCATTTTTCTTTCCCTATCATGATTCCTTGATCTTTGTTCTTCCTTGTTAAACTTTGTTGATGAGTGTAATGAAGAGGATGGTGGACTTGGAGAATGGTATTGATTGGTTTTCCTTCTATGACTCCTTGATTCATTTCTTTTAACTTTTTCAAAGATCTTAGGCCTTAAATTCCTTCCAAGTCTGGAGTTTGCCTCATTTCTTCTAGGAGTTTCGACAAGGACTAAACATAATCCTAGCTTTAAAGGATCTTTAGTGCATAGAACAAGTCATTGAGAACTAGATCTATAAGAATGATAAGACCTTTTAGCTTTGTATGACACATATTCCTTTTCTATGAGGATAATGGTTTGTGGGGCTCTTTTTCCTTTATATTATTCATATCTTGTTACCATGATAACATACATTCTTGCTTGAGGCTCTATTGGTTGATATGGTTTGGTCATATTCTTGGTAACTTGATACTCCTCTTGTGCATGACCAAGATTTAATCTTTGCAAGGCTACTTAAAGCATAGATAATGTTGAGCATTCTTGTGGTAAGATAATATTGCCTTGTAAGTTTCTCCATCTAAACTATTCATCGTGGTAAAAAAATTAATATGAAATACAAGCAACAAGAAATAGCATGAGCATATGATATTCTTACTTACATAAGTCCACTCCAATTTTCTTCATTATAGTTTAGGTTATTACTTTCATTAAGATCAATAGTAGGTGGGAATTTCACTTTAGGTATGTAAGCCATTTTAAGTTGGTTAATGCTTAAATGTATTTATGTATTAAAAAATTATTCTAAGTGTTAAAGATAGACTTGATACAATGAATTGTGATAAGATCAATTAATTAGCAAACATTGACACATTCCCTACAATTGTGCGAATGATGAGTGGTAGGAAATTCTAACACTCAACCATACAAGTCACAAGTGTTCACGTGTGACCAAATCATAATCCGTGGATGGATAATGTAAATATATTAGTGAGTTGATAAGAAGTTCATGATCATTATCTTCTCACTTGAGTTATCAAAATGTAAAATATATAGTTTAACTCTTAGTGAGGTATATGATTAAATGATGATGGTAAGCTTTAAGTATACTAATAATAGACATAGTGAAAATGGATATAAATTCTATGAATTAAGAATAATAAGAATGTAAAGTTATTCTAGCCTATAACACCTCTATTAATTATCTATAAAATTCCTATAAATAACTAATAGAGATGCTATGAATATCCAAGAATATGAATTTAACCTTAATTGATTAACTTAAAAATAAGCGGTAAAACTAGATAAAAATTATTAATTAAAAATGCAAATATAGTAGACCAATACAACATGGAAAAATTTTATAATACTCTCATAGATAATTAAATAAAATTTATTTAGAGAAAATTAGAATTTTATGTAGCCACAAAAGGTAGATGTCTAAAACTTCCACTAGTTACATCATAAAATAGTATGTAAAATAACAATTTCAATGACACTTATTTCACCTTAATTAGACATCTAGAAATAAAGTTATTTGTATTTTAAGTTCACTAAATTAAATAATAAAATAATAATATATAATAAATAATATTAAAAATTCCCAAAAATATGAAATGAAAAATGTTCCTTGCAATCTCACAGTTCAAATAGCATAGACAACAAATTCATATCTATCATACTTATTTATTTATTCACAAAAATAAGTACAAAGTGTACCAGGTCTCTATTTTACAAAAATACAAAATATATAAAAACTAGCTTATATATATATATATGGCCAAGATGATTTTAAATAAAATGATTTTAACCAAGCTTGACTACTGGACGAGGTAACAAGATAACTAAAAACGGAATCACTCATCCCTCCTCTGTTTCTCTACCAGTTACCTAATTTAGTTTTACCCTCTCAGTTAAGTTTGTATAGAGATATATGTATCTAAGCTCGTGGAGTCGTTTCGTAGGCAATGAGTAGAATTTAATTAATTTTCACCCATAATAGGATATATATCTGAACATCCATATCAAATCTTTAATGGAGATCATGTGTAACCTCCTATATCACTAATCATATCTTTAGCATGAATAAGTCCATCATCCCACAGGTGCCACCTCTTCAATTCCTGTAGTTTCCATCTCTCTCTCCTCTTTCTCTACATCATTCATTCATCATTGTTTTCCAATCCCTATGAGCAATTTATCCATTAATTGATTCTAAACCTAACCATCATCCTCTTGCTTATTTTCAAGCCATTACCATCAAATTCATTTATCTAGATCAACAATGAGCATTCAATCTATGCCTAGCTAGTGGCATTTTAGTTGAAAAATGCATTGTTATCTACAATAACATCATCCATCATCATGTAACATGTGTGCTCTAAACTCTTTTTATCCACATCTATTTTTTATCATTTGATTTTTTGAATCTCTTTCCTTCCTATCTAGCTATTCATCTATTTTTCTATTCCCTTGCTACATTCTATTATATTTGTGCTATTATATATATATATATATTCCTCCTATATCTCTTTCTATTCCTATTTTGTTTTATTTTTCTACTTAGTATATTTGTGAGGTTGGAGTGAATCTACTCTATTTTGATAAGGATGTAACTAAGTGCATATTGAGTGGGATAGGTAGGGATTTCTATTATGTTATTTTATTAGTTACATATGACATCACTTTGGTCATGCTTGTGTGTGGGATTTAGCCATGTCCTACTTTTTTGGTATAGCACCATCCTCATTATAGGTGTATTAGCATTATCCTATTTTCTATCCTCATTTTAAAATTTTTTTATATCTATTTGCATATATTTATCCAATTGTACCACACTATCTCTTAATTTCTTTTCATTTTTTAATTTTTCTTAGTCTTTGCTTTTAAAAAAAAATCAATGAGTAGAATTTAATTATTTTTTAAAGTGAAATCAACATTCAAAGAAGATAAAGGTACATGTCTCTTCTTCTTTTGTTTTTGTATAATTTATTGAAGTTTGTTTTACTATCAGCTCAATGAGGGTAGATAAGCTCCTTTTCAATATCACTTCTACATCAACATAAAATCATTAGGCATTAGGTCAAACTTTGAAGGATATCTCTACTTTACTAATCCTATCCCTTAAACAAAGACCATGTTAATCATTTATCATGATTCTCATCATCTTATAGTTTCTTTAACTACTTTTCAAGAAGCCACTTCCCTTCCTCAGGATGACGAGATTGCTGTTACTCTTGATCTTGAAGTTAACATCCCTTCACTCATATCTATTGGTGATCAACCATCTATCTTTGTTGCATCACCAACACCCAAAAATCTTCTTTTATAAACATCCATCCTCATCAGTAAACAACACACACTATGTAGCGGCCAACTAATATGCATTCTCCTTTTGTGATGAATCTGCCATCATCAATGTTGCTATCACCAAATCATTTTTAGTAGCCTATTCCTCAATCTTTATAGCTTCATATGCAATTGATTTAACTCCATATTATCTTTCTCCTCGATATATTACCTAGCTTACTACCTTAACTGTCACATTACTTAGACCATCAAAGCTATTTGTTGTTAATTTTCCACCTAATTTTTCACCCATAATAGGATATATATCTCAACATCCATATCAAATCTTTAAAGGAGATCATGTGTAACCTCCTATATCGCTAATCATATCAATGGCCATGCGATCTAGAATATACCTCAACCAATCAATTGAAGCAATAACAAATTTTATTTCCCATAGTGCACACTCCAAACTTGTTCATTTGCTCTTTCTACTATATGCACATAGGTAACCAATCACTTTTGTTTATAATGATGGGTATGTTTTTATTATAACCATAACCATAACATATTTATTTTCAAAAAGGAAATCTATTTCAATCATCTAGCATGTTTCATTGCCTAAATCTGTTTAAGCATGTATTTATATGGATGTTTCTAAAAATGCATCTAAATTACTTTCATGAAGTTATCATTTTCATGTAGAAGTTTCGTTGTTAAAGAAACTTTTTTTTTGTTGTAAATGAAGTGTTAGTCTAGCAGTAAGAGTCTTAGTGGGCTTGGTAACCTGGGTCTAATAGATCCAAAGAATTTCAATGAACTGAGGTAAAAAATTCAATTTCAATTTCAAATTTATCATTCTAACTAAAAACGGAATCACTTAATATGCCTAAATTTATCAATTTCAAAACTTCAATTTCAATTATGCCATTCTAAATGTTTGACAGCCCTAAAGTGATTATGAATGATAACATAAGCTTCGACCCTTAATTGGTTAAGGATGATAAAATAAGGTTAAAGAACTAAACGCTAAACTAGATGCTTCCAAATGACTGTTGACACCATTATCGCCCATAAACGGGGCCTTATGCATCCAATAAAACCATGAGTTTTAACTGCCACCAATCAATTCAAACTAACAAATCTAATGTTTAGATTAAATTTAATTGATGTTCTCTTGATGAACTGCTATAATTTAGTTAACAAATAAACTGCGAGTGCTCATAATGTTTGATGGTTCATACTTACTTTTGGCAAAACAGAGCAATATTCGAACATCAAAGTTGCAGGTTGATTTGCATGAAATATTTTAAAAATGTTTCTTTCTTATTTTTATCACAAGCTGGTAAGAAACCACATCTCCGTGTACACCTGCATTATACGAGCCTGGCTTGTTGCCACTGCCATCCACTGCAGTTCTGCCTGCCTGCCTACTCTCACGTGCACAGTCATCTGCCTGCACCTAGTAAATTTGCCCAACAAAACATCATCATCTTCATCGCCATTTATACGAGAAAGTGCAACTATAGCATTAGGCATCATTGCCAATTCTTCAGCGAACCACCGCAATGTTGTTCTAAGATCCTTAGCTTTGCCGGCACTGCTTTGCACATATTCAGAAATTGCAGACGCCAATGGCATAGCAATCAAAACATGGACTCACAAATTTGTGTAAGCTTTTTCCGAGAGAAACTACGTCTGCATCTGCGTCTCAGACTTTGTTCCATCACACCAAGGTAGACCTCCCAACTTTTCTACGCCTCATTACCCACTCTAACGATAAACAAGTGCTATCGCAGGCATGTTGGGGTCTCTACTATCTGACCTACCACAAAACACAACTCTTTCTGAAGCAGGTCCTGCTCAACAGCGCTGTTGTTCCACACATTGTAAGATTACTGGAGCTGAGTTCCATATTTGTAATTCATCCTGCGGTTCTGCTCATGGAATTCAGCAGCCAGTACATGGAAATTGGGATTCTCCTGGAAAACGCAATTCTGCAAAGGGTAGCATCTCTTTTGCAATGGCTGCTTACGTTCTTTTTTTTTGCGCCCTCTCGCCTGCCGTGCCATTCATGTACTCCATCGCTGCAGTGTGAGGGCCAAAACGCTGAGCATGCCACCATGGAAGGAGAAGTGTACGCGTTAATCTCGTTTTTTTTAATTGGGTGAGACGTTATGTGATGTGACATGGCAAGGGTGACAAACCTCACTCCCTTCCCACTCTTCATAGTGCTACGTGTTGGCCTCTTGACCAAAATTATTTTTGAAATTCATAAGGTCCATATTGTAGAAAATTGATCCATCTTTTGTTTCATTCTTATGCCTCTCTCTTGGAGATTCCCTCTCTACACCAAAATGTAGAAGTTAGAACCCTCAAATAAGAAAGGTTATCATATTTCTCTTTTTATATAGCATAAAGGTTATGGGCCCAAATTCTTAGGATATGGGCTAGGCAAAGGTTTCCAATAAAGTATTTCAAAATGTTTCCAAGTCCATAAATGTCGCAAAATTTTCAAAATATCTCAAAAGAAATTTAAAAATCTAAAAGAAATTCAAAAATTTGAAGGAAATACAAAAATCTAAAGAATGTATATTTTATCAAGGCATCTCAATGTTAGGTCTTAGTTATCCTCATTGAATGTATATTTTAACTAAGCATCTTCAAAGGCTAGGTCTTGGTTATCCTCAGTAAGGGACTCCTAGACAGCTTTTGGAATAACCTCACTACTATTATTTGATTATCCTTTTAAATTATTTTAATGTCCAAAAATATCATAAATTGTCCAAAAAGAATCCAAAGAGTGTATATTTTAACTAGACATCTTTGAAGACTAGGTCCTGGTTTCCCTTACCGCTAAAGGTGTTGGAAAAGTGAAGACAAATATGTTACTATTATTTGTTGTATTTCCTCTTATGTTTTTTAAAAAGATGTTGCATTAAAAAAAAGGAGTCACTTTGTAAAGTGATGTTTATGTGGGAATGTGTTTTATCCCACATGAGTTAGGATTGGGGTTTTGTCCTAATGTTTCCTTATAAATAGAAGGTTGGGGGTAGCCTTTACGGGTATGTTTTTTGATGCGGAAGCATTATATTAAGGTTTTACCCTTTTTAGAGCTATTTGGAGAGGTAAAGACATTTCATATAGTCATGTAAGAATTTTTGGATGTGAGGCATTTATGCATATTCCAAAGGAGAATAGAACTAAGCTGTAGGATAGGGCTATATGTTGCATATTTGTTGGATATCTTGAATTGAAATGTGCAGTGAAATCAAATAATGTTAAATTAAGAGAAAACGTGATGTTTAGTGACCTACAAAAAAAAGACAAGGATAACAATGATTTAGATAGTGATGAGTGGTGAGGTATCCCCAATGCCTAACCATACGAATCATAAGTGTTCTCGCATGATCTAGTTGAATTCTATGGATGGGACTAGTTGTGGCATCTAGATTGTTATGCCTTGATCACAGTTTGCTGTCTTCCCACTTGGACTAGTGGTAACTTTGTCATGTATGGTTTAGTCCAGAGTGAGGCATATGATTCTTGATGTTGTTTCAGCCTTATGCTACTCCTAATGATAATAGAGAAATTAATTACTTAATCTAATTAACAACATAAAGTAAAGTCTAAACTGGCCTACAAGTGATGAGTATCCATTCCCAGTTTACTGTACACATCCTGAACTCACGTGTCCACTACTGGGATTAGTGGACACGTGGGTTGATCACAGTTGTGGCATCTAGATTGTTATGCCTTGATCACAGTTTGCTGTCTTCCCACTTGGACTAGTGGTAACTTTGTCATGTATGGTTTAGTCCAGAGTGAGGCATATGATTCTTGATGTTGTTTCAGCCTTATGCTACTCCTAATGATAATAGAGAAATTAATTACTTAATCTAATTAACAACATAAAGTAAAGTCTAAACTGGCCTACAAGTGATGAGTATCCATTCCCAGTTTACTGTACACATCCTGAACTCACGTGTCCACTACTGGGATTAGTGGACACGTGGGTTGATCACAGTTGTGGCATCTAGATTGTTATGCCTTGATCACAGTTTGCTGTCTTCCCACTTGGACTAGTGGTAACTTTGTCATGTATGGTTTAGTCCAGAGTGAGGCATATGATTCTTGATGTTGTTTCAGCCTTATGCTACTCCTAATGATAATAGAGAAATTAATTACTTAATCTAATTAACAACATAAAGTAAAGTCTAAACTAGCCTACAAGTGATGAGTGTCCATTCCCAGTTTACTGTACACATCCTGAACCCACGTGTCCACTATTGGGATTACCAAGCACTATGCTACTGGGCAAATCAAGCAATAACATTGCTGGGATTACCAAGCGAATATGTGTTTATGCTCGAAATTGGTTGTGCTCATTCCACCAATTCATTAACATGCATGGAAACACAAATATTAACTAAGTACATAGAATATAAATTGCATTAAAAGTAAATTTAATTTAAGTCAAAGTGTTGTAATGAATAAGAGTTAATCTTAATCTTATTGCCATTCATGGAATGTGTCTAGGTACATTGCCACTTGAATAAGACGTCGTACAACTGACTCAGATCCACATTGCGGGCACTCATTGACTATTTTCTAACACTATGGAATAAAACTGAAAGAGTTCAGCTACTCTATTAACCAAAGAATTGCATAAACATGACTGAGAGCACATATTTATAGATTTTATTGCTAGGCTGCATCGATGGGGCCTCATTGACACATGAAATGATGTGTTAATGGAGCTGGATTGATGGGGCCTTGTTGACCCAACTAACCACATCGATGAGGCCTTGTTGATGCAGCCTTGTTATTGGAGCCTTAACATCAGAGCCTTGTTGTTAGATCCTTGACATCGAAGCCTTGTTGTTGGAGTTTTGACATTGGAGCCTTGTTGTCGAAGCCTTGTTGTTGGAGCCTTGATATTGAAGCCTTGATGTCGAGGCTAGGATATTAGAGCCAATCGAAAAGTTGACTTTTTATTAGACAATCCAACCAACTAATGATTCATCATACCCCCATGACTGAATAAAAACTTGTCATCGAGTTAACAAGATAGGATTGAGCTTTTTTTACAAAATTGAGAAGGTATGGAATTATTGATTGATGCTAACTATTGATTGACTTTGAGTGCTGCATTACAAAATTTTATTCGATTAGATGCATACAAAATGACAGAATGATAAAAAGACTAGACATGCTTTGAAGATTACAAAATTTATAGAGGTCTTTAAGGATCTACTGAAGATGATTCTTCTTGTTGTCGCTAGCAGTTGCAAACTTCCAACCTAGATTGTTATGTTGATGCTTCTCTAGTTATGTGCAACATTCTTGAAAGATGGACTGAAATTTCTTCTCATCGTTCCATGGATCTAGTAAACACGTGATGCTTGAGCTGTTATCTTGTGTGTGCTATGATTTGTTCATGGGCATATCCTCTGTTGTCCCTCTCTTAGCTTCATTTCCATGCCTAGCAAAAGACCTTCTTTCTTAGGCATTTCTTTTAGCATCACCTGTAGTCACCAATGGATCAACATTAGTTTTGGTAAATTTTCCTTAATAATTAACCCTTTTTGAATCCCTTAGTTTTCATTTAAGCATAACATGATGACATCATACTATGCTCGAGGCTATGAGGTAACTAACATCATCAAGCCATTCACATTATTTTGATCAATTACTATTAGTTACCATGATGTTCGAAAATAGGATGTTAGAAAACTTTCAAAATTTCAAAGTGGACATCCCTAGCCCCCATGACTAATAAGCATAACTCCATAAGCACAAAAGTTTTCAAAAAATTGAAACCAAAGGTCTGATTTAGAAGATGGTCAACAAATATTGAACTTGAAGGATATTTTAACAGGAAAAGTAGGAAAAAAGTAAAAAAGTAAAAAAGTAATTGAAAGTGATGAGAAGTACCAAAATTATGCATAAATTCAGAGAAACTGTCATTAATGTTCTAGAAGATGTGAAGGTTAGTTCAAAGCCATGATCAACAAAAATTATTCAAGTTGGTCCTCCCCAAAGCAGGCTTCTACCATAATGCTCTTGCGCAGCCACTTCTATAGATGTTCGTGGGCACCCAAGAAGTTAAATATAGACCATGCTTTTATTCCAAACAACACACAACTGCCATGGTTGGGATGTTGTACTATACTACACAAAACCAAAAGGCTCATAATTGCATGTAGTAGTGAGGGGAATAATGGGATGAGAAGGATTGTAGAGATTGGGATGTAAGGTACTTGACCATGTCCACAATAGGTTCTTGTGATAAATGTGATTAAAATGATCAGCATACCCATCCGTCCAAGTTCAGACCATGTCCATACCATGAACAGTAACCTTGCATTGATGTGTTCCCTCCTACCGACTATCATGAGTCCAAAACTACCTCAAAGAATGATCATCACTCTAAAAAGAGAAGAAAGGAGAAGAAGGAAGGAAGGGCCTTAGTTAGAGGGGTGCCTTCATGCATGGGTAACATGTCTTTCCAGCCCCATAACCAGTGCTTATAGCCCATTATTATGTCTAAGGGGTGTGCTTTGAATTCCCATTATTGTTTTTTTCTCCCTTTTTTTTCTTTTTTTTTGTATTTTATTGTTTTTTTTGTAATGGGAACCACACCATGCAAAGACAACTTCCTTTTTATTGGTTGACAAAGGAGTGATGATACATTCCAAGAGGAGTCATAAACCACACAAAGGAAGATAAGACAAAAACCCAACAAGTTCCTTTGAGGTCATACCCTTACCATTCCCACTTGGTCATTTTCTCTTTCTTTAAGGTACAATGATCATTGATTAATTTTAGTTTCATGAAAGAAGAACCAAACTATTTCCTTGAAAAAGACCTTTTATTCAAAGAACTGAAGGGATGGATGAGGTGGTCTCATTGCTTTACATAATTACTTACCCAATCATTTTGATAACATAGCACAAAAACCCAACACATAGTGTTGACTTTTGCATCATGACTTGGAAATATTATTAATGAAAATATAAAATAAATTCATAAAACATAAAGGAAATGACTAAAAAAAAGAGAAAAATATAAAGAAAAAATATTAAGAAATGGAAAACATATTAAGAATCAGAAAATTTTGGAAGAAATAAGAAAATAATAAGAAATTGCAAAAATAAAAGGGTGAAAAACACTTATTAGTTCTTGAACCAGGATGGAGCATCTCCTCATGACTGATCTTATGGCTATACATTCGGGAGATGGATTGTATAATTCCCTAGTTGTACACCATCAATTTTCCATCTATCATTGTTACTAATTTAATTAATCGTGTGGTAGCACATCTAACATTGGTGATAGTCTCGTTTAGATCATTCAGAGAGATATCTTCATCTAGACTTGAAGGTATTTCCATTTTTAGGGGTCCAGATGTGTTTGCTTCTTCTTCTTGATTTTCTATTTTAATTCCTAGGTCTTTGTGTTTAATATCCATTTTCGGTGTATAATTAGAGTGTAGGATATTTGTGTCTAAGTCCTATGTTTGGTCCATTTTCTTATGTCTAGAACTAATAAGAAGATCAATTATCTCCATGCATCTTTGAAACAATTTTATATTCTCATTTTCAAGCCACTAGGTGTCTTCTAGTTTAGTGGCTACTACGTAGATTGGTTTTTGCTCACACACTTGCTCCTAAAATTTGTTGTGGGCTATGTTAATATTTTTAATTTTTGGCCCACAACTACACCCTTTACTATTAGTAGTGATGCATGAATTCTTTTGTCTCTCCACAGTGTCAGATTCATCACTTTTTTTAGGTGTTAGACTAATGACGGATGTTGGCCTTTGCATAGGATTAGAGGACATTGGTTATGGAAGGAAGGGTGTTGCACTTGATTAGAATTATGTTGGTTTGGATGAGTTAGTAGGTCCACAAGTTTTGTGCTTATGCATGGGAATTGTCCTAAAGAAAGAGTATTTTTGAGATTGTGGTGGAGATCTATTGGCATTATCATTTCTATGTATGTTTGTAGCACAAGTAGCATTTTCTCATTGATGTCATGGTGCTGAACCTTCTTGTGTTGCTGTTGGTGACATATGGTGAAGGGAAGTATGAGAATATTGAGGACATGATGAAGGATGAGAGGTGTGAGGTGGTGATCCTTCAAAAGATGTCGTGGGTCGATGATATTTGGGAGAGTGGTAGTAGCAATTTGAAGTAGAGGAGGTAGAACTAGTCGGGGAAACAGGTTGTTGAACATAATATCCATATGGGTTAGGCTGGTAGTAATGGTAGGGATGGCTTGGTGATGGCTTCCCCCACAATTTTGGATTTTGCCATTGTAGTTGATTATGGTGTTGAGGCTAGTAATAAGTTCCCCTAGGATAGTACGATTGGTTGTGGGACTGTCTATAATTACTTTGTGAAAAAGAAAATTTCCTAGGCATGTGATTTTGTACAAATTTTGGGTTTAATGCAAAAGCCCAATACTCATGTAGATGTAACATGATTGGGTAATAGCCCTTTGGATGGTCATATAGGCAGATGTCACATCCATCATCTTCTTCTGTGGTTGAGTCTATAGCCTCTTTTTCTACAACCATTTTCCCTATTTGATAATAAGTGTTCCTAGCTATTTCTTGGTTCTTCTTCTTTCATTTACTGTGATCATCTAATTCATTTTGTGTACAGTTTCTATGAAAGTTGTGGCATTTTCATTTATCCACTTTGACATCCTATCTAGCCTTGCCTAGTGTTCATCAAGAGATTGTTGCAGTGGCAAGGTTTGTTGTGAAATCACCTCATCGGAAACTGCCTCTTTTTCCTCATCATAGATATGGACCCTCTTCTTTTGAAGAATTGGATCCCAGTGATATTTCTCAACATTCTCTTGTTTACATAGCTCTTCTTGTTCTTTCACCACCTGCTTGATTAGCCTTTGTATCTGATGAACTTTTAGTTCATATAATTGACCTTGAGCATACATCCTAAGGGTCTTCCTAGTTTCATTACAAAGCCCATCTATGATGTGGAAAATTTGCTCTTTTTGAGAGAGATCATGACTGGGACATCTATGTAGTAGTGAATGGTATCTATCCAAGGCCACATCCAAGGGTTCATGATTTTCTTACTTCCACCCTTGGATTTGTTTTTTAGGTTGGACGCTCTTGCATAAGTTTGGTATTTTTCATTGAAAAGTTCTACCATTGCAGATCATTGGTGGATGGAACTTGGTTCTATGATCTATACCAACTTTTAGCTTCATCTATTAGTGTCCTAGGGAAGAGCTTAAGCTTTTGCCACTTATTTTCAATATTTTGCAAGGCATAGGCATCATGGAAGGCTTGTAAGTGATGTTGTGGATTAGAATCATAGCCTCCCATAAATTTAGGGATGTTATTCATATCAAGCCTTTTGATGCAACTTTCCTTGTGATGCCTATGGGGTATCTTAACTACCTCTATGATCTACATTAGGCTCTTAGTGGCCAACAAGGGTTCATTATCATTAGACATGTCATGGTGAAAATTTCTATTTCTATTTGTCTAATTATGATGATTTTGTTTATGTTCATTTTGATGTCTTTGATTTTGCCCTTGGATTTGATTTCTATTCTTATTTTGACCCCATAGTGGAGCTTGATCTCTATACCTAGGTTCATCTTCATCAAAACTAGACGTTGAAGAGGAAGAGGAAGATGAGGAACTGAGAGGATTACCATGGCTTTGATAGTATTCCTCATAGTTCCTTAATTTATCTTTTTTAGGTTTTGAATAGGTCCTAGGCCTTGAGGCCTCCCCTTATCTAGGACTTACTTCATCTCCTCTAAGGTTGTCTACCTTAGGTGAATGTAGTCCTTGAGCGTAGTAAGGGTGGTCATGAACATATGAAACCCCTGCATGAGGTTGGTCACTCTAATTTTCTTCAACATATATCTCATTGGTTCTCCAATGAATGTTCTCTTCATACGATGCATTATCACTTCCTTGTGAAAGAGACATTGTTGTTGGTGTATGATGTGTGTGACATAGTATTTTTCCAAAGATAGTTTGTTAATGCATTTATATCTCTTGTGTATGATATAACTAATCTAGATAACTAGCACCATCCTCAGCAATGGCACCAATGATGAGTGGCGACATACCCCCTACGCCCAACCATACAAATCACAAGCGTTCACACATGATCTGGTAGAATTTTGTGGATGGGACTAGTTGTGGCATCTAGATTGTTATGCCTTGATCGCAGTTCATTGTCTTTCCACTTGGACTAGTGGTAGCTTTGTCACATATGGTTTAGTCCAGAGTGAGGCATATGATTCTTAATGTTGTTTTGACCTTATGCTACTCCTAATGATAATAGAGAAATCAATTACTTAATCTAATTAACAACATAAACTAAAGCCTAAACTAGCCTATAGGTGATGAGTGTCTATTCCTAGCTTGTCGTACATGTCCTAAACCCATGTATCCACTACTAGGATTACCAAGTGCTATGTTACTATGCGAACCAAGCAATAACACTATTAGGATTACCAAGTGAATATGTGTTTACACTTGAAATTGATCGCACTCATTCTACCAATTCATTAACATGCATGGAAACATAAATATTAACTAAGTACATAGAATATAAATTGCATTAAAAGTAAATTTAATTTAAGTCAAAGTGCTGTAATGAATAAGAATCAATCTCAATCTTATTGCTATTCATGGAATGTGTCTAGGTACATTGCCACTCGAATAAGACACTGTACAACTGACTTAGATCCACACTACAGGCACTCACTGATTATTCTCTAAGACTACGGAATAAAACTACAAAAGTTTGACTACTCTACTGACCAAAGAATTACATAAACATAGCTGAGAGCACATATTTATAAATTTTATTACTAGGTTGCATTGATGGGACCTTGTTGACACATGAAATGATGCATCAATAGGGCTATGTCTATGGGGCCTCATTGATGCAATTGACTACATTGATGAGGCCTCGTCAATGCAACCTTGTTGTTGGAGCCTTGACATCGGAGCCTTGATATTGAAGCCTTGATATCAAGGCTAGGATATTGAAGCCAACTGAAAAGTTGACTTTTTATTAGATAACCCAGCTAACTGACGATTCATTAGATAGCATGAGGATTCCTTTTAGGATGATTGAAGAAATTGAACATGATGAAATTCATGGATTTTCTAGATATAGTAACATTGGACAATAAACTATAATTACAAGGTAGTAAGTTGAAAATGAAAGAAAACAATCTGGAAATTTAAGATAGCATGGGCAACAAGTTGGAAATATAGGACATCAAGTTGAGAACTTAGGACAACAAGGAAATGAGATAGACGATGATGGACAACAAGCTGTAGATGTATCTCATTAGGTTAGAAGGTCAACAAGAGCTACCATACCTATTGATAGGTACTATCCTTCACTGAATTATGTACTTTATAGTGATAGTGGTGAATCAAAAATAGTGGAGGGAGCCATGACGTTTGTTGATGTTGTAAAGTGGAAGGTAACTATGAATGATGAATGGGAATCACTCCAACAAAACAAAACTTGGGAGTGTGGTTTAGTTGCCAAAAAGAAAAAACCCTTAGAGTGCATGTGGCTATATAGAATTAAAACAAAGGCTAATGGAAAAAATGTTTCAAGGCTAGTGATGGGACGCGATATTGTATGGGCCGCGATATCGCATGGGCTGTGATATCGCGTCTTCCCTTGCGATATCGCGTACGCGATATCGCAGTCTGTTGCCATGTCTATAAATAAGAGGTGGTTCTCCCTTGTTTCATAAATTTAGATTAGATTGTAGCAAAAATTTGGCAGTTTGATCCCTCCAGAGATAGATTATTTTTCCCGTGTCTGCCGCAGTGTGGTGAATGTAATTGTACGACATCCTTTATTCGAGTGTGACGTACTTGGACACGCACATGACCAACAATAAAGATCGAGATTACTTCATCATTGCAGCATTCACTTTGTTTATTTATTTATTTATTTGTTATTTACTGCTTTCCTAATTAGTCTCTTTCACCCTTAAACTCATGTTAAAACGTGGAATGAGTACGACTTGATTATGAGCATTTAAGTGTGACTACTTGGTAACCTAGTGGCGTACCTAGGATCTGCGCTTGGTAATCCTAGTGGTAGTCATGCATGAAGTCCAAGATGTGTATGGATAATTAAGGAGCGGATGCTCATCGCACTTAGGCTAGATTAGATTCTCTTACCCTTTTCCTGCTAGCTTAGTTAATATTACTTTCTATTGCCTTTAGGAGTAGCATTAGATTAGAAACACATCATACACCTCACCCTGGACTAAACCATACATGACAAATATAATACTAGTCTAGGTGGAAAGACAGTGAACTGTGACCTAAGGATAACTTTCTAGGTGTCACAACTAGTCCGTTTGCGGAGTTCAACTAGATCGTGCGTGAAAATGCTTGTATTCGTATGGTTGAGTGTAGGGGTATCTCGCCACTCATCCTATGGCGCCGTTGCTAGGGACGATGCTAGTTATCTAGATTAGTTATATCATACAAGGTCGCTATATAGAACTTAACGATATATCTCTTAGAAAGAAGTAAGTAATTATAAAAAGTCACGTAAATTCACACACAACCATGCCTCTCTTACAAGACTATAACAATGCCACACTTAGTGAGGAAGTTCATTGGAGAACCAACGAACTATATGATGATGAAGATTGGAGTATGCAACCCAAAGTGGGGGTTTCTTATAAATATGAACAAAAACAACGTCATTCCAACACACGAAAGCATAACTTACTTGATGACGATGAACCCCCATTGGCCACTACAAGCTTAACACAATTACAAGAGGTTGTTCGAATCTCACGTAGGCATCATAAAGAGAGTTGTCTACCCAAGATCGATTTAAACAACTTTCCTACTTTTTTCAGGAGGCTATGACTTAGATCCATATCAACATTTACAAGACTTCTATGATGCCTGCACATGGAAAAACATTGATAACGGGTGGAAAAAACTTAAGCTCTTCCCTATGACACTCGTTGACCAAGCAAAAGTATGGTATAGATCGTTAAAACCAAATTCAATACGACGTTGGTCAACAATGGTGGAAGTCTTTAACGAAAAATATCAAACCTACGCAAGAGTGTCTACCTTGAGGAAACAAATCCAAGGATGGAAACAAGCACAACATGAACCCTTGGACATGGCCTTAGAAAGATATTATGCGCTGTTAAACAACTGTCCAGGCCATGGGTTTTTCGAGGAAAGGCTAATGTATCATATCATTGATGGGCTGTGTAATGAAACCAGAGAGACCCTAGGGATGTATGCCCAAGGTCAACTATATGAGCTACGAACCCATCAAGTCCAAGAGCTTATTAAGCAGGTAGCAAAAGAAGAAGGAGAATTGGCTAGATGGGAGAGTGTTGAAAAACATCAACGGGATCAAAATCTTAATTTAACAAAGGTCCATGATCATAAAAAGGAGAAATCAACCTACCACAAGGAGAAAGAATCATCTTTTTCAATGCAACAATCGTTAGAAGAAGTCAAGTCAAAGATCAATAAGATGTTGGAATGGACATATCAAATGTGTGGAGAATTTATCAACATTATTGGAGATAGAGTTCTGACAACCCAAGAAGCAGGACAAAACACTATACAATCGGAAAGAAGGGATAAGGAAAATAAGAGCTCAACTGCCAATCATACATATGAATGTAACATATGCCTGTACGATCACCCCAAAGGCCAATGCCCAATATTGTTACACTTACATTAGCATTGGGGAAACACGTTACATCCAGAGTTCATACAGAGGTATTGTGTTCGATCACAGTGGCAACAATCCCAGTCGTGGGGGAGACCACCACTAGACTGGAGACACCCTTCATATCATCTGGATCCAAATGCTTATTTGGTTCAACATCCTATTTTTCCAACTGGGCTGACGCACTTTATCTCACCACAGTACCATTCTCCTCAATACTATCAACCCATGCCTCCAACACAACCACCACCTTGTGCATTTTATACTCCTAACTTTCAACAGTCTCATCCTTTCCCTCCTTCTACATCGCCACCAACTGTTCCTAAGGTGTCTGCATCACCGCAACAACCCATGACCGATACTTGTGCTACTACTACTGACAGCAATGAAAAGTCTCCTTAACATCAAAAGCGTCCTTTCTTTAAACACGGCCTTTAGAAGGGACAACACAATTCTAAGGCCACTACATCCTCCAACCCAACACAAGTCCCACATTGTGGTGCACCCTTACCTTTGAACCCAACACCTCATGTAACTTTATTAGGGCCGCCAACTCACACTCCAACAACAATATGGCCCAATGAACGTAGTCATGGAAGGCATCATCCCGATCCCTGCATACCATCTAATGGTCCCATATATCATAGTGGGTCAACTCGTTATCCAGGAACTACATTGTATAAAGTGCCCCACTATGCTCATTACAATCAAGTGTGTGAACCCCAATGGGGTAAGTATGGACCAGTTCCAATACTTTCAACATGCAAGGATCCTGATCCTTCATTTATTAATCCTTGCCATGCTCAACCGTTTAGTTATGGGGGATATCCCCCATCCTAAATAATAAGCAAGATTAATAACCACTTTTTATTTTTCTTTTGCTTTTACAATTTTTGTTTTCTAGTTTCTCATTTTTCAACCTTTTGTATTATCTTTGTATCTTTTTGTCTTTTTATGTTTTTGTAAGTAATCTCATCTACAAATAAAACACTCATGTGGATCATTGGTTGAGGTGTGTTCTATGTTATTAAGTCTTGAGTGATCAATTATTTGGAATAGTGAGCCCATTACACCCACTCATCCACTCTACAAATAAGAGGTTCTGTTCGAGGGTACAGTGATATTTTTGACATTTTTAAAACTTAAAATTAATTTCGTGTTCATTGTACCTAGAATGAAGAAGGATGCACCAAGAGGGAATGATTAGGGTGTGACATCAAGGGGATTTGCGGATTCTCTTTGGTAACGTTTGTGGGAGTTATCATGCAACATGGTTGTACTAAGATCCCTGTAAATCTAATGAAAAATGGGAGTAAGAGTAATTAAAAGGGCACTCGAAAATAAAACGCTGTTCTAGGGGATCCCACTAGAAAGACATGCACCCATGCCTGAAGGTTGGTAGCTTCTCTAGATTCAGTACTAAAAAGAAAAAAAAGAAAAAAACAAAAGAAGAAGCAGAAAAACAAAGTGCCACAAAATAAAATTCACTCCTCCCTTGAAAAAAACACCAAGTGATCGTACTCCTTGTTGTTATGGTACTCTCATAGTTGCTCATCATGGGATGAAACAATGCGATGTCACTAATTAAAGGAATGAACTTGGTCCTGATCTTGGAACGACGGGTTAATGACATGTTAATCATGCTTTACACGTAGGATTCACTGTGTCCTGGGTTAGTTACCTCATGTCCCAACCTCTACAACCCCTTTCTATACTTTGTCTCATCTTACTGTTCATGTAATTGTAGCTCGTGTCTTGTGTAGCATAGAATTTTCATCTCATTTCTGTGATATTTACATGTGTGTTTTGTGGAGTTAGTGTGGATTACGTTTAACCCTTCTAGTGCCCATGGACACTTTAAGTGTGGTTACACAAGCCTGCTTTGGGGAGGATCCACTTGTGTAATCTTTTGTAATTCTCACTTATAACATAGCTCTCACACACCATTTCTTACCCTCAGCTTATTTTCATAACATTCTTTCCCTACTATTATCCCTCTAAATTTCAACATTCCAATGTACCATTACATACCCTTTTTCTTACCACCCAAGGTTTTATTGATAAAATCCACACCGTCATCATTAATGGTGCCTCTCGAATTCCTGAAATTACCCTATAACTCCTTGATAATAGCCAATGTCCTCAATTTCCAACGTTAATTTCAAGAAAATCATTTAAAAAGTCGGTATTTTCATGGTGTCTCACATCACTAGGGAGATATTGTGTACGCGATATTGCATCCCATGTGATATCGTGTACGCGATGCATCGTACGCGATATTGCGTCCCCACCTCCTATAAATAGGTCACCCCCTGCAACACTTAAGATCATTTTTTCATTCATACGGGGGGAGTTTTTGAAATTTTTCTCTACAACATGCAATTGAGTGACCCTTGCTTTTTTCCTCATATCTCGCTCGTTGCTACTTCGATTTTAATTCCGTTTGAACCTGCTTGAACCCGGAGTGTTCAGCTTAGTAGTGGGGGAGGGAAAGTTGTCGAAAAGTGCCTAAATTTTTTGAAATTTATCATTTCCCAAAGGAAATAAATTAGGGTAATTAACTCTAACACTTAGAATAATTGTGCCTAAAAATCATTTAACCCTTAGGTATATCGGGCGACTAAAATGGAAACCAACTAAGTAACAGAACTCATTATTACATACTTTCAGGCATTATCACACGTGATAACATAAGATCATTAATAAAGGCAAGTAGTAAGATATAACTTGACTTCAAAAACAACCTTACTAATGCTTGGCCCATGTGATTGCAGATGGTCCCGAAACGTGGACAACAGGAAGATCCTGCCCAAGGTGGAAAGAAACAAGCTCGGAGAGGTGGAAGATAAGGTCCTGCTGGACAACATGTAGAATATGAGGAGCAATCATTCAATATTCATCAAGATGAACCTCCTATCGGATGGTCCAGGTAGGCAGAAGGAGGAGCTGCTGCAGCGCCTGAACCTGGACAACAACTCACGTTGCTCCAAGATTGTGTTCAGGCTATCCATGAGAAGTCCACATTCACTGCGGTGATTGTGGAGTTGAATTTTGAATCATTTGCAGAGTTTGCTCCTGAAGCTATTAGGGATCACCTCAAAGGGTTTCCCTTATGGTCTATCCTCTCTGAAAGTGGTGCTTGGTACCTAGGAGAGACATACCAATTTTGGCACACTAGGGAGCAAGGCATCACTGTTAATATTTGTGGTGTGACAGTTGACTTCTCTAAGCAGGCCATTTCGGAAGTGTTAAACCTTCTAAATACAGGGCCCTAGGTTGCTCGGTTATCTACCCATTTAGACCTCAATGTGCGAAAGGATTGGTTGGAGAAGGCTTATGGTAGAGATAAAGCATTTGGTGAATTGATGACGGAAGAGAGGGTTTACTTCAAAATTGGGACATATTAGCTCTTCCCCACAAAGGACCTAAAAAGAATATCGACGTATGCGGCTAGAGGATGTGCAGTGTTGATGGAAAAGGTTAATGCTAACCTACCCCATCTATATTTGATAGAGATCCTGAGGCAATTCAAAGAACGAAAGACAGGGAAGATGGCGTTGCATTTCCCTTGTCTTATCAGAAAGCTTTGCTGATGTGCTGGTATTTGGGGATACACCAATGATGTCCTCCGAAAAGCCCAGACTGCTTCATATGCTGAATTGCTAAAGGCGCCAGCTCCAAGAAAAAGCACTGGCGAAGAGTTGGGACCGGAACAAGCAGAAGAACAGGTGGTTGGACCCAGTCAACCTCCAACCATAGGTCCCAGCCAACAACAAGAAGCAGGGCCTAGCACAAGCCAGGATTAGCCACCACTGCCGCAAGACTACCAATCATCGATGAGCCATCTTAAGGCCATCGCTAAGATAGTTAGTTAGGGAAGTCATGATGATGCAAACCTCTTCAGCGTCATTGATGATGCCAGGTAGCCTATGATTTCGTTAGATCGCACAAGGGGAGAAGTATCTATTCAAACAGGAGTAGGGGAAAGTAGATGGTCACAATATATCTCAGGAAACACGACATCTTTCTAGGTGCAGTTAGAGACTGTTGAAGGGGACACTATGGTGGTCATGCAATACTAGAATGCCATGAGAGCTGCAGAAGTGGTCGTAGACTACATCAAAGAATCCTTCAATGTACCTATTGTGCCACCGGTAGATCTCTCAGGAGCGTGGGATGCTCAAACTCTGCCTAGAACCTCAATGACTCCTATGGAACATGAGGATGTTCTTGATCAATTACTTGAAATAGGACAAGTAATGACGTTCCTATTTGACATCCCTCAGGATGTAACATCAATTCAATCAGATCTCATTTTCACAAAAGGAAAGCTTATCTTAACAGAAGTGAGGGCTGAGCATGTTGAAGCTGAAGTGTAGAAACTACAAGAGTAGCTCATGACCTTACAAGCAGCATAGCAGGACCCTCTGCAATTTGTTCCAGCAGACTAGCTAGAAAATTTTAGAATGGAGCAACTAATCAACTTGATAGTAGAGAATAAAAGGGTGGTGGATGAAAAGGAGAAGGCTATTTGGGATGCCTCTGCAGCATAGGCACAAACCCATGCACATCTTAAGGCACTCAAGGCCTTAGAAGAAGAAAACAAGCAGTTGCTGCAGACAATCTTCGGTTGACCACTATAGAAAAACAAAAGAATGTTCTCGATGAACACTTTCATCAATTACGAGAACAATTCATCTGGGTCAACTGAGACATGAGCTGTTTAGCTAGAGAAAATCGAACCCTCTCGATGGAGGAGGTACGCGCTATTCGTCAAAAGTCAGCGATTGAAATAAGCACGTGGTAGAATGAGGCTAAATGACATGAGAAGCTGAAGGAGCACTTCCGTGATTAGGTGGGAATGTATAAATAGATCCTTGAAAATGAGATCCATATGGCCAAGGCCCAAATCAACACTATCAGTGCGCAACAAACTGATTGGCGGGCCATACTGGACACATATGCCTTCGCCCACCAAGCAGAAGTTAAAAATTAGGACCTGCAGATTCAAGACTTAACAGAGTACATGGAGTTGGCAAACCTGAGATATGCCAACCTTGCCATGTTAACAGTAGGGCACCTGAGGTCAGAGCTCGAGCAACAGGTAGTAACCACTCACATCAAATACGAAGGGAAATTTGAAAAATGCAAGAAGCTATTAGAAAAACTGGATGTTGCAAATTCTGAACTTGAGGTGGTAAAATCCAACTACCAGGGACAGAAAGATGTTGTAACTAACTTGGCTCGATGGCTAACAGATCTTCACGAATAAAAGAACAAAGCCAGAGCCTATGAGGAGGAACGACGGGTGTTTGCGGCTTGGTATGTCAAGGCCAACCAAATGTTCCTGCAACTACCCTGTTCGTGGGAGGTGCCGACTCTGTCAAACATTGGAACATTAGCATGGATGGCATAAGACGCTTGGACTGAAGAGGAGAAACTCCAGGCCATACTTCAACGTCATCAACCCTCAAAACCTGGAGCACAAGACAAAGGAAAGACACCAATGGAGGAGCCACTGCCACCAGGAACTATATGAGTTCCAAATTTTTGTAGTTGTAGTTGTAGCATATTCTGTGTGTTGTGTCATTATTTTGTTTTCTTCCCACACTACGGAATCATCCCATTTCTTTTTTCATCTAATAATCCCATACCTATCCATTGTGTAATCACTGTAACTCGAGGACGAGTTTTTATTTAGTCGTGGGGGTATGATGGGACGCAATATCGCATCCATCACAATATTGCATCCCCCACGATATCGCGTCCATCGCGATATTGCATCCCCCATGATATCGCGTATGCGATATCGCGTCTTCCCCTACGATATCGTGTACGTGATATCACAGTCCGTCGCCATGTCTATAAATAAGAGGCGGCTCTCCCTTGTTTCATAACTTTAGATTAGATTGTAGCAAAACTTTGGTAGTTTGATCCCTCTAGAGATAGATTATTTTTCCCGTGTCTGCCTACAGTGTGGTGAATGTAATTGTACGACATCCTTTATTTGAGTGTGACGTACTTGGACACGTATATGATCGGCAATAAAGATTGAGATTACTTCATCATTGCAGCATTCACTTTGTTTATTTATTTATTTAATTGTTATTTACTGCTTTCCTAATTAGTCTCTCTCACCCTTAAACTCATGTTAAAACGTGGAATGAGTATGACTTGATTACGAGCATTTAAGTGTGACTACTTGGTAACCTAGTGGCGTACCTAGGATCTGCACTTGGTAATCCTAGTGGTAGTCATGCATGAAGTCCAAGATGTGTATGGATAATCAAGGAATGGATGCTCATCGCACTTAGGCTATATTAGATTCTCTTACCCTTTTCTTGCTAGCTTAGTTAATATTACTTTCTATTGCCTTTAGGAGTAGCATTAGATTAGAAACACATCATACACCTCACCTTGGACTAAACCATACGTGACAAATATAATACTAGTCTAGGTGGGAAGACAACAAATTGCGACCTAAGGATAACTGTCTAGGTGCCACAACTAGTTTGTCTGTGGAGTTTGACCAGATCGCACGTGAAAACACTCGTATTTGTATGGTTGAGTGTAGGGGTATCTTGCCACTCATCAGCTAGGTTAGTGGTGAAAGGCTATGCATAGAAACTAGGTATAGACTTTCAAAATTTTTTTTCTCTAGTGGTGAAACACTCTTCTATGCATTTAGTGTTATCTTTGGTTGCTTACATGGATTTAGTGCTAAAAAAACTTGACATAAAAAAAAACATTCCTCCATGAAGATTTGAAGGAGGAAATATACATGAAACAACCAGAAGGATATGGAAAATAACAAGGTTCAGGTCTAGTTTGTAGACTGAAAAAGAGCTTATATGGTTTGAAGCAATCCCCTAGGTAGTGGTATAAAAGGTTTGATACCTTCATGAAGAGGCTAACTTACTAGAGAAACAATCTAGACCACTGTGTGTATTTTTGTGAATATGTTTTAGGTAAGTTTATGGTGTTGTTGCTATATGTTGATGATATGTTAATTACTAGAAATGATATGATGTAGATAAAATGTCTAAAGTTGGAAATGGGCAAAGAATTTTCCATGAAGGATTTGGGACAAGCAAAGAAAATTCTTGGAATGAATATTTATAGGAATAGAGAAAGGAAGAGGCTATGGTTGATTCAGGAATAATACATTGATAAGGTTCTGAAATGTTTCAACATTGAGGATGAAACACCTGTAAGTACACCTCTTTTAGCATGATTTAATTTATCAAAGAGGGACTATCCAAAGTCAAAGGAAAATTTCAAAAATGTGAAGAATGTCCCATATACTTCTACTATTGGGTCATTAATGTATGTCATGGCTTGTACATGTCCTAAATACTTATGTTAATGGATTTAAAAATATTTAAAGGGAAAAAAATGGATTGCTTGTGTTTTGGAGATGTTGATATGCACATTGAAGGTTTTGTAGATGCAAACTTTGCTATTGATCATGATATAAGACACTCCACTACAAGGTACACGTTTATTTTTGGTGGTGTAGTAGTGAGTTGGTTGTTACATCTATAATCATTGGTAACTTTATCTACAATCGAATTAGAATATGTAGCCCTCATGAGAGCATGTAAGGAGATGTTATGGATTAAGACATTCTTATAATCTCTTGGATAAAATAGCAAAGGTATGCTATGTCTTGTGACCATTTGAGTACAATCCATCTTGCAAAGAATTTTACCTTTCATACATATAGATGTCTAGTTTCACTTCATAAGAGAAATCATAGAGGATAGTTTGGCGCACGTTTAGGAGGTCCATACAAAGCTTAACATTGCTGATGCTTTAATAAAATCAGTGATAGATGATGATGGGACGCGATATTGCATGGGCCGCAATATCTTGTACGCTGTGATATCGCATCCCCCTTGATATCGCATGGGCCGCGATATTGCGTACGCCACGATATTGCATCCTCCTCGATATCACGTCTTCCCCTGCGATATCATGTACGCAATATCGCAGTCTGCCACAATGTCTATAAATAAGAAGTGGCTCTCCCTTGTTTATCATCGTAGAGTAGAAGTAGCGAAGCTCTAGCAGTTTGATAGCTCTAGAGATAGATTATTTTTCCCCGTGTCTACTCGTAGTGTGGTGAATGTAGTTGTACGACATTCTTTATTCGAGTGTGATGTACTTGGACATGCACATGATCGGCAATAAAGATCGAGATTACTTCATTATTGTAGCATTCACTTTGTTATTTATTTGTTTATTTAATTGTCATTTATAGCTTTCTGTCTCACCTTTAAACTCCTAGTAACACAGAATGAGTACGACTTGAGTACGAGCATTTAAGTGTGACTACTTGGTAACATAGTGGTGTACCTAGGATCTGCGCTTGGTAATCCCAGTGGTAGTTGTGCACAAAGTCCAAGATGTGTATGGATGATCAAGGAATGGATGCTCATCGCACTTAGGCTAGATTAGATTTTCTTACCCTTTCTCCCCTATCTTAGCTTAGTTAAGATTACTTTTCATTGCCATCAGGAGTAGCGATTAGATTAGGAACATATCATACGCCTCACTCTAGACTAAACCATACGTGACAACTATAATACTAGTCCAGGTGGGAAGACAACAAACTACGACCTAAGGTTAACAATCTAGGTGCCACAACTAGTCCATTTGCGAAGTTCGACCGGATCACATGTGAAAATGCTTGTATTCGTATGGTTGAGTGTAGGGGTACCTCACCACTCATCATTGGCACCGTTGCCAGGGACGGTGCTAGTTATATAGATTAGTTATATCATATAAGATCGTTGTATAGAACTTAATGATATATCTCTTAGGAAGAAGAAATAATTATAAAAAGTCACATTCAAATACATAACTTTAAAAAATGCCTCTCCTACAAGATTATAATAATGCCACACTTAGTGAGGAAGTTTATTGGAGAACCAATGAACTCTATGACGATGAAGATTGGAGTATACAACCTCAAGTGGGAGTTTCCTATAAACATGAACGAAAACAACATCATCCCAACACACGAAAGTATAACTTACCCGATGACAATGAACCCCCACTGGCCACTACAAACTTAACACAAATACAAGAGGCCATTCAAATCTCATGTAGGCATTGTAAAGAGAGCCATCTACCTAGGCTTGATTTAAATAATTTTCCAAAATTTTCAGGATGCTACGACTTAGATCTGTATCAACATTTACAAGCCTTCTACGATGCCTGCACATGGAATAACATTGATAACGCGTGGCAAAAACTTAAGCTCTTTCCCATGACACTCGTTGACCAAGTAAAAGTATGGTATAGACCGTTAAAACCAAATTCAATACGACGTTGGTCAACAATGGTAGAAGTCTTTAATGAAAAATATCAAACCTATGCAAGAGTGTCAGCCTTGAGGAAACAAATCCAAGGATGGAAACAAGCACAACATGAACCCTTGGACATGGCCTTAGAAAGATATTATGGACTGTTAAACAACTGTCTAGGCCATGGGTTTTTTGAGGAAAGGCTAATGTACCATATCGTTGATGGGCTACGTAATGAAACAAGAGAGACCTTAGGAATGTATGCCCAAGGTCAACTATATGCCCTACAAGCCCATCAAGTCCAAGAGCTTATTAGACGGGTAGCAAAAGAAGAAGGAGAAATGGCTAGATGGGAGAGTGTTGAAAAACATCAACGGGACCAAAATTTCAATCTAACAAAGGTCTATAATCATAAAAAGGAGAGATCAAAAAATCTCAAGGTGGAAACATCATCTTTGCCAATACAACAAACATTAGAAGAAGCCGAGGTAAAGATCAATAAGATGTTGGAATGGACGTATCAAAAGTATGGAGAATTTATCAACAATATTAGAGATAGAGTTTTGACAACCCAAGAAGTAGGACAAAACATTCGACATTTAGAGAAAAAGAATGAAGGGAATAAGCGCTCAATTGCCAATCATACATATGAATGCAACATATGCCTGTACGATCACCCCAAGGGCTAATGCCCAATACTGTTACATTTACATGAGCATTGGGGAAGCACGTTACATCCAGAGTTCGTAAAGAAGTACTGTGTTTGATCACAGTGGCAACAATCCTAGTCATGGTGGAGACCACCCTTAGACTGGAGTCACCCTTCATATTATCTGAATCTAAACGCTTATCAAGTTCAACATCCTATTTCTTCAGCTAGGACACCATACTCTATTGCACCACAATACTATTCTCCACAATATTATTAACCCATACCTCCAACACAACCACCACCTTGTGCATCTTATACTCCTCCTAACTTTCAACATTCTCATTCTTTTCCTCCTTCCACAGTGCCACCAATTGTTCCTAAGGTGTCTGCACCACAACAATAGCCCATGAACAACACTTGTGCTACTACTACTAGCAGTAGTGAAAAACCTCCTCAACATCAAAAGTGTCCTTTCTTTAAACATGGTCGTAAGAAGGGACAACATAATTCAGAGGGCACTGCATCTTCCAACTTAGCACAAGCCCCACACTGTGATGCACCCTTACCTTCGAATCCAATGCCTCATGTAACTTCATCAGGGCTACCAACAAACACTCCAACAACCATACAGCCTAATGAACACAACTATGGGAGGCATCATCCTAATCCTTGCATACCATCTAATGGTCACCAACATCATAGTGGGTCAACTCATTATCTGGGAACTACATCGTATAAAGTGCCCAACTATGCTTATTATAATCAAGTGTGTGAACCCTAAGGGGATAAGTATGACTGGGCCCCAATACTTCCAACATGCAAGGATCCTCATCTTCCACTTATTATTCCTTGCCATACTCAACTAATTAGTTATGGGGGATATCCCCCATTTCAATAATAAGCAGGATTAATAAATATTTTTCATTTTCTTTGATTTTACAACTTTTTGTTTTCCAATTTTTCATTTTTCAACTTTTTGTTTTATCTTTTTTATCTTTTTATCTTTCTTGTGTTTTTGTCTTTTTAGATTTTTGTAAGTAATCTCATCTATGAATAAAACACTCATGTGGATCGTTGGTTGTGGTGTGTTCTATATTATTAAGTCATGAGTGATCAATTATTTGGAATAGTGAGCCCATTACACCCACTCATCCACTCTATAAATAAGAGGTTCTGTTCGAGGGTACAGTGATATTCTTGACATTCTTAAAAACTTAAAATTAATTTTGTGTTCATTGTACCCAGAATGAAGAAGGATGGACCAAGAGGGATGATTGGGGTGTGACATCAAGGGGACTTGTGGATTATCCTTGGTGACGTCTGTGGGTGTTATCATGCAACATGGTCGTACTAAGATCCTTGTAGATCTAATGAAAAATGGGAGTAAGAGTAATCAAAAGGGCACTTCAAAATCAAAGGCTGTTCTAGGGGGTCCCACTGGAAAGACATGCACCCATGCTTGCGGCTTCTCTAGATTCAGTATTCAAAAAAGAAAAGAAAAAAAAAGAGAAAAGCATAAAAACACAGTGCCATAGAACAAAAGTCACTCGTCCCTTGAACAAAACGCCAAGCGATCATATGCCTTGTTGTTATGATACTCTCATAGTTGCTCATCATGGGATGAAACAATGCAATGCCATTGTTTAGAGGAATGGACTTGGTCCTGATCTTGGGACGATGGGTTAATGACACGTTAATCATGCTTTGCACGCAAGATTCATTGTGCCCTGGCTCAGTTACCTCATATCCCAATCTTTACGATCCCTTTCTCTAGTTCATCTCATCTCACTGTTCATGTAATTGTAGCCCGTGTCGTGTGTAACATAGAATTCATACCTTGTTCCAGTGATATTTACATGTGTGTGTTTTGTGGAGGTAGTGTAGATTTCATTTAACCCTTCTAGTACCCACGGACACTTTAAGTGTGTGATGGGATGCGATATCGCATGGGCCGCGATATCGCGGTGCATTGTCATATTTATAAATAAGAGGTGGCTCTCCCTTGTTTCATAATCTAGGCCTAGACCATAGGGAAACTCTGGCAGTTTTTCCACTCCAGAGATAGATTAATTTCCATGTGCTTACAGTAGGAACTCTAGAGTGAACAGATCTTTATTCAAGAAAACATTGTACCTGAACACAAGTTTTTGTATGGCAATAAAGACAAGCTTCTTAGATAAACCTTGTAGTGCATGGAATAGGCTAATTAGGATTTTATTAATTATTATTTATTATTTGTTATTTACATTCTTTATTAGTTATTTACTGCTTTCTCTCTCACCCTTCTCTCCTACTTAAGTGCCTCAGTACAAGCACTTCGAGCACGTGCATTATGCTTGGTGATCCCAGCAATGATTAGCATTTGGTAACCACGATTGCATCGGTTTAGGGTGTGTACGGTAAGTGGGAATGAATGCTGATGCTAGGTTAATTTAGACTTAGTTAGTTAGTTAGAGTTAGTTAGTTAGTCTCTTCAACCCTTCACCTCGATAGCATAGGAGATAAAACATAAAAAGATATAAAAATCATATACCTCGGACTTACTTAACCATATACCATGACAAATACAAGTAAGTCTGGGAAGACAACGAATAATTAACCTTAAGTGTTCCATGAGGTGTGTAGGCACTTAGTCTGCGAAGTTTGACCGGATCGCACGTGTTACGCTCATATTCGTATGGTTGAGTGTAGAGGTACCTTGCCACTCATCATTGGCACCGTTGCGAGGGACTAAGTGTTTGTGTGCTAAGTAGAACATAGGAAATTACTCACATCTTTGGGAGCTTAAAAGAACCTTAGCATTAATTAAATGAAAATTTATATAACGGTTAAATAGCACACCGATAAGACACAATGTCTTCTTCTTCTTCTCACAAGAGCAATACACCACCTAGGGACAATACTAGAGACAGTCGACAATAAAAAACACATAACCTAAATCCACCAATTCCTCAACAATATAGGATGACATATACTCATCCTAATGAGTGTATACCTAACTTTACTTTTATCCTCCATCAATATGAATAGATGCGCTGGAGGGATTTGCAAGGTAACATCGTGTTACCTTTGGATCGTGCAGTCCCCAACATGCTTCTCTGTGCTTTGGCACAGATCGGCATGACTCAGCTCTATGCTGAATACGTTATACATGATTTCAACACAAGGGATTACCATCCCATAGCTTTACAACGTATGAGGGACTCAAGGCAGGAGAGCCAACATACACTGTTAAAGGGCAAAGAGGTCCCACACGTCCTAAGTGAAATTGGAGATGGTGAACCACTTATAATGGGTTCTCTATCAAAAGATTTTCCCCCTCCTAATGATAGTGAGGAGGTGGGGTATCAGAACCTACGATCCATGATACACAACCCTGGTTTTGATCCCTGTGAACACCAACTGTTCACAAAGGGAATAACAACTCATGATAAGGACGGGCACTTTGATCGTCATCACGATCAGGGCTGCAGCAGCCGAAGAGAAGGTAGGAAACATCATCATGGTGATGGTTCTCCTTCTTCTTCCCCTTCTTCACATCATTCACCCCATCCTTCCACATATGGGTGCAACCATCATGAGCATAACGGTGAGGATAGAGGTAGGGAAAATGAGAGACCTCGACGAGAAAGTTGAGAGAGAGGACAAGGGCATGAACCAAGGGAAAGTAGGGAACACCGCAAACATCACAGGCATCATGAAAGAGATGATCATGATGAGCCCCTACTTGCCACCCAAAGTATTCTTGATATAACGGAGGCTGTGAGAATACGAACAAGGCATTTAAAAGATAGTCGGATCAAGTGCTTAGACATGAACAACATCCCACGCTTTGAAGGGGGATACAACACGGATCTGCAAAATCATTTATAGGCATTCCATGATGCCTGTGCCTTGTAAAACATAGAGAACAAGTGGCAGAAACTAAAGTTGTTTCTCAGGACACTCATCAAGGAAGAAGAGAGTTGGTACCAGTCCTTAGAGCCGGAAACCATCAGGAGGAGGAGTACGATGTTAGAACTCTTCAACAATAAATATCAAACATACTCCAGAGTGTCTAACTTGCATAAGCAGATCCAAGGATGGAAGAAAGGTACTCATGAACCCTTGGATGGTGCCATGGGCCGCTACTATGCATTGCTACATTGTTGCCCGAGCCATGGTTACGCACAACGGGACCAACTTTGCCACATCGTAGATGGGCTAAGGCATGAGACTAGAAGAACCCTTGGGACTTATGCCCAAGGGAGACTATCAGAACTTAGAACCCATGAAATACATAGACTGTTGGAGTAAGTAGCCAAAGAAGAAGGTGAGCTATGAAAACGGGAAAGTGCGAAAGAATATAACCATGAGCCCTCTCTTCGAAAGAAGGGAGTGAAATTTTGTGATGAGGAGGATGAGTCATCACTTGAAGAGTTGGTGAATAGAAAAACCTTGCTGATTTAAAAACTAACAACAGAAGTATCAGCTAAGGTGGATCAATTGTGGGATTCCTTAGACTCCAGACTTGAAATTGTCTTGAAAATTGTAGAGGAGTCTAAGGAGGAACGAAGTAGTGACAACAATAAGACAAAGCAGAGAGATTCAGGCCCTGCACATAACAAGGGTAAGGGAAAAATTACTATCTTTGATGAGGTTGTGGATTCAGACATAGACGATGACAATGGTTGTGAGATCTGCCAATATGACCATCCTAAGGGATGTTGTCCAATCATCTCGCATCTACAGGAGTCTTGGGTGTATGCACTTAACCCAAGACTCAACCAACGGCAGACACCCCGAAGGTTACCTTATCCCTAAGGTAACCCAAGGCAGTTCCACCAACCATTAACGTACTATCCAAGTGGAACTCCACCACAACCCATTGGATAGCATCAGCAGTGGAAATACCCATAGTCATGGGGGATGCCACCGTCGACACAAAAATACCTTTACCAGAAACCTGATCCTTATAGCTATTATGTGCAGCAGCTGATTTCTCCAAATAATTCTATGGATCACATAACCCCACCATGTTACTACCGAGTTCAGGAGTATTTTAGGACTCCTTCTTCTTCGGGAGATGCCCCATGCCCATACTATCCTCCAAATCCACCCCATCTCTTACACCGGTAGCTCCACCACCAACCACTCCAACAAGGCCCAAGGTAATTCCCACTCAACCACAACAACCCAATATCATGAGGGCTCCCAATCCTTAATTCTCAGTTGGATCTAACAATTATATGCCAAAAATACCTTTCTTTAGGACCAACAATCCAACCAAGCCCTTGCCTTCACAAGCAGTTAAACATCTAAACACCTCCATACCGAATAAGATTTCGAGACCTCCTTCAACCCAGAAATTGAGGCCAATGCACACGGTTATGTTAACACATACCGTTACCGACTGGATTAAGGTAGGCCACCTTCCCAATAAATTCTCTGGTTTGGGAAGCCCCCTAATTTATCTCCAAGTTGCTGGGAATGAATCTCATAAGGCTCTTCTTTACTCAGGTTCCGGAGTCAACTTAATTTCACAAGAATTGTATAAAACTTGGAACCTGCCTCCACTCAAGAAGAGCAATATTCACTTAGAGCTGGTTGACTAGTCCATCACTATTCCTTTGGGATAGGTTGAGGACATTGTCACCACCGTAGGTGGTTGGTCATACCTAGTTGATTTCTTGGTGATCCAAATAAACAATGATAAAGGGGACTTCTTGATAATAATGGGAAGAGCATGGCTGAGCATCGTAGATGTGCGCCTAGGAATTTGCAATCTTTCCTTAGAAATATCCAAAAAAATACCTTTAGAAAGATTGAGAAGAAGAAAGTTCCATGCATCGCATGTAGTGAAACAGGGTGCCATTGCGTGCAGAAATCATGGGTAAGGCGGAGTTTAACATTGCCTGCATGTAATCGATGTGCACAAGACATCGATATACAAAAGTGCCTATATGCAGTAGCCACATGACAAGAAAACACCCAGTGACTAATGGTTGACCAAGAAAAAAATTCAATGACATGCATGGAACTAACTGAGGGGATAACAAGTACTTACGTTGAAAGCATGGATGCACTTGAGCAGGTCCATGGCCAACTTCCAGCCCTTAACCCTAAAAACATTAACTAGGGGAAGTTGGAGATTCCTGAGAAGTTTAAATAAGAGCCCCTAGATTTAAAACTATTGCACACCAGTTTGGGATACATGACCCTTAAAAATGAAAAACCAGTAATCATCAACGCAAAGCTTGCCCCCAAGCAAAAAGAGAGTTTGCTGAAGGTGAGAAATAAGTGGCCAACAGCCTTTGCTTGGTCATACCCTGAACTAACCAGAATAGATCCTAGGACATGCCAGCATAGGATTTACATGGACCCCTCCATGAAGCCTCGCAAGCAACCACAAAGGCGATTGAACCTGAAGTTAAAACAAATAGTGAAAGTGGAGATAGAGCAACTTCTCAAGGTTGGGTTCATTTACCCCATTGGTGATAGCGAATGGGTTAGTCCTCTTGTAATCGTACCAAAAAAAGGAGGAAAATGGAGGGTATGTATAGACTTTAGGCTATTGAATATGGCAACATTCAAAGATCACTTTCCATTGTCATTTGTTGACCAAGTCTTAGACACTATAGCAGGGCATCGCTATTACAGTTTTCTGGATGGGTATAGTGGGTACAACCAAATACTAATTGCACTAGAAGACCAAGCCAAAACAACGTTTACCAGTCCTTGAGGAACGTTTGCATACAAAAAAATGCCTTTTGGCTTGTGCAATGTCCCTGCCACATTCCAACGATTAGTTCTAATCATATTTCAACAGAAAATAGGTAACGGAGTAGAAGTCTTTATGGACGACTTCTCCACTTATGGGACAAGCTTTGATCAAGCCCTCGACTGGTTAGAGCAAGTATTGAAACGATGTGTTGAAACCAACCTAAAGCTCAATTGGCAGAAGAGCCATTTGATGGTTCAAGAGGGCATAGTACTGGGGCATAAAATTTCACAATCAGGAATAGAGGTGGATTCGGAAAAAATTAAAGTCATCCAAGGAATTACCCAACAACTAGAAACTATCAAAGACATTCGATCATTCCTTGGACACACTGTCTACTATAGGAGATTTATCAAGAACTTCTCCAAAATTTCCAAGATGTTGGTGGAATTAACGAAAAAAGATGCACCATTGAAATGGACCAGGGAATGTGAACGAGCATTCCAAACTCTCAAACAGAGGCTTTTGGAAACTCCCATTCTACAAGCCCCTGACTGGTCTGGGCCATTCCATATCATGACCAACGCATCTAATTACGCCTTAGGAGCTGTATTGACACAATTAGATGAACAAAAATGACCTTATTACATCCACTATGCCAGTAAGAGTATCACCGGTGCACAACTCAACCACATGACTACGAAAAAGGAATTAATGGCTGTAGTGTTTGCACTGGACAAATTTAGGCACTATGTATTGGGCTAAAAAGTATACATCCATACGAATCATAGTGAAATTAGGTTCCTTATGAACAAGCCAACGGTTAGCCCACGTATCATACGTTGGTTGGTAATTCTTCAAGAGTTTGATTTAACGATAGTAGATCGTAAAGGCATCGAGAATGTAGTCGCAAATCATCTATCTCAGTTGCGTTGGGACAACAAAGAGGATGAATATGCTGTATCTATCCATTTTCCTGATGAAACCCTCTTTGCTGGTGTAGTAAATGATCAACCCACAGAAATAAATTGGTATAGTAGCATTCTTACTTATCTCATTTCCCAACAAACACCACAAGGGTTGGACTTTAGGAAGAAACAACAGTTTCTTCATAAAACTAAGTACTTCATGGAAATCAAGGGACAACTCTATAAAGTCTGTCCTGATGGCTTGGTTCGATGGTGCGTGCCCAATAAGGATCAATTAAAAGTTTTCTAGGATGCTCATGAGGGCCCCTGTGGGGGTCACTATGCTGGGAGATGAATGACTACCAAGGTCATGCTTGTAGGATATTATTAGCCAATAGTATTTCGAGATGCCCATAATTTTTCCCAATACTATGAACACTGCCAATGTGATGGTGGAATGACTGCTAGAATGGAGGATCCACAACAATGGATTCAACCTTAGGAACCCTTCGATATCTGGGGAATAGATTTTATGGGGCCTATTATACCGATGTCCAATGGAAAACCATATATCATCATTGCTGTTAATTACTTAACCAAATGGGCTAAAGCAGCCATAGTAATAGATTGCACATCATCTACGGTTGCACGATTTGTACAACAAAAAAATCGTAAACAGGTTTGGTGTGCCGCGTGCACTCATCTTTGATAATGGAACACATTTTACGGGTGCGAACTTTCGCAAATTAATGCAACACTTAGGGGTTGAGCATAAATTAACCACACGTTACCACCCCCAAGCTAATGGCCAAGCCTAGGTTACTAACTGGGAGATTACAAGAATATTAACGAGAACAATTAGCAAATTTAGGCGAGACTGGAGCACGAAATTGAACGATGCTCTCTGGGCGTACTGCTCCACTTGGAAGCTTCCTACAGGCTATTCTCCCTATGAGTTAGTGTATGGGAAACTACCAAAGCTCCCTATACAGAATGAGCTTTGTACACTATCCACGACTTGCGACCTTCACCTGGACCTCGACTTAGCACAAAAATAATGATTGACAACTCTGAACGTGCTAGACGAGAATAGATTGGTTGCACTATCGTTAAATGAGTTGCACAAGGCACATAGTAAACAACGTCATGACTTAAGAATTCGAAGGTTTAGGTACCAACCAGGAGACAAGGTCCTTTACTGGAATCCCACACATGTACCACAACGTATAAAATTTCAAACATTGTGGGAAGGATCCTATATTATTCATACAAACATCCCCTCTAGAGCCATGATGATATACAAGCCTGATAGCTCGGATAAAAGAATATTGGTTAATGTACAACAAACAAAACCTCTTTGTGAACCCACAACATCCAGTACAAATTACACCTTCACTAGCGGGCAACCTCGCTCTCTATTTCGGATCTCTCCCTTGTAATTCAGTCATGGGGGAGATGGCCACTTATGCTAATCATTGGAGGCCCTCAGTTCTTTTTAGTTTTTTTTTACATATTTCTTCAACTTTTCTTGTTTTTCTTACAACATCATTATACTTATTCATTGTGTGTGTGTGATCCATCCTGTAAGTTTGTCATTCAATAAGTGTTATTCATGATGGTATGAACTATTTTCCATTGGTTGCTAATGTTTGATTTTTACCGTTAAGTCATGATGTTGATACTAAGGTATGTTTCTTTTGATATGGCAAGCAATGAGTTCACTTCATCCATCCATCCACCAGTTTCTATGGTCTCTCTTGGCTTGGAAATGTACAGTCTCTTTCTAAAAAGAACTTTAACGAATCGGTGACTAGGTATTTCTCAAACTAAGGAAGAACTCAAGGATTGAAAAGGGTGTGACTTCAAGGGAACTTGATGCATTTGTGTTGGCCGTTCTCTTGGGTGCTTGGATGTTTTCTTCTGGAGTTTCCTTACCATTCTGATGTTACCCAATTATCGGGAAGTTGAGAAAATAAAAATAAGAAGTCTTTGCATGGTGTGGTTCTCATGCATAAAAACACAAAACAAAACAAAAAAGAAAAGAGAAAAAAAAGAGAGAGAAGAAAGTGAGAATTCAAAGCACACCCCTTAGATGAAATAATCCCTTGGGCTACAAGCACTGGTTATGGAACAAAAAATGTTCCCTCTAACTAAGGTCCTTCTCGCTTCCCCTTCTCTCCTCATTTGTTTCATCAGAATGGTGGTGGCTCTTGGGCGAAGGAATTCTTGTTACTCAAGTTTATGGATTAGCCAAATGCATTGATGCGAAGTCACTGGAAGTGGTTGGTTTGAGGCCGGACTTGGAATGGGATCTGCTAAGTCACATTAATCATAAAACACATAAGAGGCTATACACCACCTTGTTCTTGAGACTCCATTCCATTCTTTTCTCTCCATCCTTGTCTCCATTATTCACCTCATTGCCGGTTGTATCATTAGTGTATATTTTGGTTGATGAATTATTTTCTTTTTGGTAAATTCTTGCGATTAAGACTTTAACTCTTATTCCAAATGACATTCCCAGAGCCTACGGACTCTTTGAATGTGGATTTGTCAGGGAATTAAGGGCATGAGCCTGCTTTGGGGAGGACCCACTGACATTCCTATTTGGTGCACCAATTAACTTCTTTTCCCTAACATTTTTGCAATCTATTTTATTTTATTCATTTCCATCTTGACATCCATTTCATTGATGTCATAGTTGTCCCTTTTTATCTATATTGCTTATTCCTTTTCTTTCTCCATTCTAATGCTACCGAAGGTTTGCGATTAGTCATGGGGGTACGGGGCTCGATTTTTTCAATTTTCTCCTAGCCCTAATTTTTTCAATTTTTTCCTAACCCCTACACCTTCGATATTCACCATTAATACATCTATAGATCCACAATCAGCCATACCACAACCTAGCCAATGGACTTACACCAAAGTAAGGTATCAATTACATGATGATTCAATCACCCTTGCTAATATAAGATTGTGATGTGTGTGTAGATGATAATCATGCAATAATGGATTGGATCTGGAGGGACCACTTGGAATGGAGCAGTGCTGAAGCAGCTATGCAAGGAGCAAGATCGATGATGCGCTTATGGATGGACAACGAAAGGCACAATCTTGGCGTTGGCAGTAGCAACACTTCTTTCTCTCTCTCTTTCTTAGCTTATGGATGGACACGAAAGGCACAATCTTGGCGTTGGGAGGGAGTTTTTGAAATTTTTCTCTGCGACTTGCGATTGTGTGACCTTTGCTTTTCCACTCATATCTTGCTCACTGGTACTTCGATTTATATTTTGTTTGAACCTGCTTGAACCTAGAGTGTTTAGCTTAGTCGTGGGGGAGAGACACTTGCTGAAAAAAGTGCCTAAATTTTTTGAAATTTATCATTTCCCAAAGGACATCAGTTAGGATAATTAACTTAACACTTAGAATAATTGTGCCTAAAAATCATTTAACCCTTAGGTATACTAGGAAACTAAAATGGAAACCACCTAAGTCACAGGACTCATTATTATAACCTTTTAGGTACTATCACACGTGATAACATAAGATCTTTAACTAAGGCAAGCAGTAAGGTATAATTGGACTTCAAAAGCAACCTTACTAACACTTGGCCCGTGCGGTTGCAGATGGTCCCGAAACGTGGACAGTAGCAGGGTCCTACCCAAGGTGGAACCAAACGAACTCAGAGAGGTGGAAGAAAAGGTCCTGCTGAACAACAAGAAGAATAGGAGAAGCAATCATTTAGCATTCACCAAGATGAACCTCCTACTGGATGGTCCGGGCAGGCAGAAGGAGGAGCTGCTACTACGCCTGAATCGGGACAACAACTCACGTTGCCCTAAGAGTGTGTTCAGGCTATCCATGAGAAGTCCACATTCACTGCGGTGATTATGAAGTTAAACTTTGAATCATTTGCAGAGTTCACTCCTGAGGCTATTAGGGATCACCTCAAAGGGTCTCCCTTTTGGCCTATCCTCTCTGAAAGCAGTCCCTGGTACCTAGGAGAAACGTACCAGTTTTGGCACAATAGGAAGCAGGGCACCATAGTTAATATTTGTGGTGTGACAGTTGACTTCTCTACCTAGGAAATTTCAGAAGTGTTAAACCTTCCGAACTCAGGGCCCCAAGTTGGTCGGTTATCTACCCGTTCAGACCCTGATGTGCAAAAGGATTGGTTAGAGAAGGCTTATGGGAGAGACAAAGCATTTGGTGAATTGACGATGGAAGAGAGAGTTTATTTCAAAATCGGAACATATCACCTCTTCCCCACAAAGGGCCTCAAAAGAATATCAACGTATGTGGTTAGAGGATGTGCAGTGCTGATGGGAAAGGTTAATGCTAACCTACCCCATCTATATTTGACGGAGATCCTGAGGTGGTTTGAGGAATGAAAGACAGGGAAGATGGCATTGCCTTTCCTTGTCTTATCAGAAATCTTTACCTACGTGCTGGTATCTGGAGATACACCAATGACGTTCTCCGGAAAGCCAAGACTGCTTCATATGCTGAATTACTAAAGGTGCCAGCTCCAAGAAAAAGCACTGGTGAAGAGCTAGGACTAGAACAAGAAGAAGAATAGATGGTTGGACCCAGTCAACCTCCAGCCACGGGTCCTAGCCAAAAATAAGAAGCAGGACCTGGCATAGGCTAGGATCAGCCGCCATCACCGCAAGACTACAGATCATCGATGAGCCATCTTAGGGCCATCGCTGAGACTATTAGTTGGGGAAGTCGTGATGACACAAACCTCTTCCACATCATCGATGATGCCAGGAAGCCTACTATTTTGTTAGATTTCACAAGGGGTGAAGTCTCTATTCAAACAGGAGGAGGGGATAGTAGATGTTCATAACAGATCTCAAGAAACGCAACATTTTTTCAGGTGCAGTTAGAGACTAGTGAAGGGGCTACTATGGTGGTCATGCAACACCAGAATGCCGTGAGAGCTGCAAAAGTGGTCGCAGACCACATCAAAGAATCTTTTAATGTACCTGTTGTGCCACTGGTAGATCTCTCAGGAGCACGGGATGCTCAAACTCTGGCTGAAACCTCAATGACTCCTGCGGAACATGAGGATGTACTTGACAGATTACTTCAAATAGGGCAAGTAATGACGTCCCTGTTTGACATCCCTTAGGATGTCACAAAAATTCAATCAGACCTCATTTCCACAAAGGGAAAGGTGGTCATATTTGAAGTAAGGGCCGAGCATGCTGAAGCTGAAGTGTAGAAACTACAAGAGCAGCTTGTGGCCTTACAAGCAGCACAACAGGATCCTCTACAATTTGTTCCCGTAGACCAGCTAGAAAATTTTAGAATGGAGCAGCTAAAAAAATTAATAGTAGAGAATAAAAGGATGGAAGAAGAAAAGGAGATAGCTATTTGGGATGGCTCCGCATCACAAGTGTAAACCTATGTGCATCTTAAGGCACTCAAGGCCTTAGAAGAAGAAAACAAGCAGTTGGTTGCAGACAATCTTTGGTTGGCCATTGTAGAGAAACAAAAGAACGTTCTTGATGAACACTTTCATCAACCATGAGAAAAATTCATTTGAGTCAACCGAGATGTAAGCTATTTAGCTAGAGAAAATTGAACCCTCTCAATGGAGGAGGTACGCGCTATTCACCAAAAGTCAGCAGTTGAGATAAGCGCGTGGCAGAATGAGGCTAAATGACACGAGAAGCTAAAGGAGCACTTCTGGGATCAGGTGGGGATGTATAAAAAAATCCTGGAGAAGGAGATCCATATGGCCAAGGCTTAAATCAACACTATCAGTGCTCAACACACTAATTGGAGGGCCATATTAGACACTTACGCCTTCTCCCACCAAGCGGAAGTTAAGAACCGGGACCTGCAGATCCAAGACTTGATAGAATACATGGAGTTGGAAAACCTTAGATATGCCAACCTTGCCATGTTAACAGCAGGGTGCCCAAGGTTAGAGCTCGAGCAGCAGGTGGCTTCCACCCACCTCAAATATGAAGCAGAATTTGCAGAGTGTAAGAAGCTAATTGAGAAACTAGATGTCGCAAATTTTGAACTTGAGGTGGTAAAGCAAGCTACCAAGGACAGAAAGATATTACAATTGACTTGGCTCGACGGCTAATAGATCTTTATGAATACAAAGACAAAGCCAGAGCCTATGAAGAGGAATGACGGGTGTGCGCGGCATGGTATGTCAAAGCCAACTAGATGTTCCCGCAACTACCTGTCCATGGGAGGTGCTGACTCCATCAAACATAGGAACACTAGCATGGACGGCACATGATCCTTGGACCGAAGAGGAGAAGCTCCAAGCCATACTTCAACGCCATCAAGCTTCAAAGCTTGGAGCACATGACAAAGGGAAAGCGCCTATGGAGGAGCCACCGCCACTAGGAACTACATGAGTTCCAAATTTTTGTAGTTGTAGCATATTTTATGTGTTGTGTTTTCTTCCCACACTGAGGAATCACTGTAACTCGAGGACGAGTTTTTATTCAGTCATGGGGATATGATGGGATGCGATATCGCATGGGACGCGATATCGTAGTCCGTCGCAATGTCTATAAATAAGAAGCAGCTCTTCCTTGTTTATCATCGTAGAGTAGAAGTAGCGAAGCTCTGGCAATTTGATACCTCCAGAGATAGATTATTTTTCCCCATGTCTACCCGCAGTGTGCTGAATGTAGTTGTACGACATTCTTTATTCGAGTGTGACGTACTTGGACGCGCACATGACCGAGAATAAATTACTTCATCATTGCAGCATTCACTTTGTTATTTATTTGTTTATTTAATTTTCATTTACTGCTTTGTCTCTCACCTTTAAACTCCTAGTAACGCGGAATGAGTACGACTTGATTATGAGCATTTAAGTGTGACTACTTGGTAACCTAGTGGCATACCTAGGATTTGCGCTTGGTAATCCTAGTGGTAGTTGTGCACGAAGTCCAAGATGTGTACGGATGATCAAGGAATGGATGCTCATCGCACTTAAGGCTAGATTAGATTTTCTTACCCTTTCTCCCCTAGCTTAGCTTAGTTAAGATTACTTTTCATTACCATCAGGAGTAGCGGTTAGATTAGGAACACATCATATGCCTCACTCTAGACTAAACCATACGTGACAACTATAATAATAGTCCAGGTGGGAAGACAACGAACTGTGACCTAAGGTTAACGATCTAGGTGCCACAAGTAGTCCATCTACGGAGTTCGACCGGATCGCGTGTGAAAACGCTCGTATTCGTATGGTTGAGTGTAGGGGTACCTCACCACTAATCAGCTGAAAAACACATATTTTGTGGGAAAAAGCTCAAGATAGATAAAGCTTAATTAGAAGTGTGCATCTCTTGAAGGCTAGTTGGATTTGTGTTCAAGGGGCAGTTTGTTGGAAAAGTGAAGACAAATACGTTACTATTATTTTTTGTATTTTCTCATATGTTTTTTAAAAGGATGTTGCATTAAAAAAAGGGGGGTCACTTTGTAAAGTGATGTTTATGCGGGGATGTGTTTTATCCCACATGAGTTAGGATTAGGATTTGGTCCTAATGTTTCCTTATAAATAGAAGGCTAGGGATAGCTTTTAGGGGTGTGTTTTTTTGACATGAAAGCATTGTATCAAGGTTTTACCTTGGATGAGTCCTTTTGATGTTGATTTGAGATATTTTGGAGTAACAATTGGGTGTTTGGAAAAGCTATAAGGACATCTTGTATCCTTAAGATTTGAGTAAAATAGAAGGCAGATTAGCATTGTCATGGAGGTAGGGTTAAAAAGGGCTTGAACCATATAAATCTCTATGTTCTTATGTTATTTTCTTTCACTGTTTTCAATTTGTTGTTACAATGAACGTTTGTTGGAGTTTACAAAATTTTTATAGTGATTTATAGCATTTATTTGATCTACTACATCATGTTATCTTCTACCTTTAATGTTTTATTCAGAGCTGTAGCGTTCTAATAATTTCTCCATAGCTTCTCTTGCGTGTTTTTGGATCTGAACTGCTAATTGTTTTATTGAAACTTTTGCTTCCGATCATAAGAAAAGGGACTCATTGATTGCTCTTAGAATAACCTCACTACTATCATTGGATTATCCTTGTGATCCCAAATAAGTCATTCATGGCCAGGTCTTGGTAATAGCCTCACTACTAACATTCTCAATAGGTGAGGCACACGTATCATTAGAAGGATAGGTCTTGACTATGCCTCATTGTAACTCCACTAGACTTAACTATTTAATGCTATGGTCTTGGCTAAATCGATGGCCTCACATGAACTTACAAATCAAAATCCAAGGTAGGAAATGGATTCCACTAAAGAACACTCCACTAATGCTTATAGGTGGAGGCATCTAAAAGATTTGCAGTTCTCACTACCAATTGAGTAAAACTAATCACAAAAATATTATTATTTTATTCCAAAAATCCAAAAGATGTCCAAGATGGCCAAAATTCATAAAAGTTCAAATTCCACAAAATTCTCACAAAATCATGTTTATGTCATGTACTAAACCAAAAACCATGTTTTTAAGGAGAAGAATGGAATAAACTAGACTCAAATTAGCTTCAAAACAAAGAAGAAAGGGTAAAAACTTCTTTTAAGAAAAATGTGATAGAACGTGGTTTTGCAAAAACAATGATTGCAAAAAAATAGGTGTTAGAAAAAAAGCAACCAAGATGTGGTGGGAAGAAAAAACACAATGCAAATGATGGTTAAGAATAAAAATAAAAATTACATAACATTTATGTTATGTGCATAATACATGTTTGCTTAAAGCTATTTTTACGTGAACATGCTTTTTTTTTACCATTGTTGACTTTTCCATTTTCATTTTTTAATTTTAATTTTAAATATTTGCATTTTCATAAGATTTTTTATAATTTTTCTTCTCTAATTATGACCCTTACACTCAAACAATTTTAATACTCTAATTAAATTCTATTTGAACCTATGGGATCCTTGTTAAGTGCTCTATCTAATCATATGCTGGAATTTTATCTAGATGTTACGTATCATAGTCGTCCAATTCAAATTCCAAACCTTTATAGCATCTTAAGCAAACTAGAAAATGTGATAGGCTAAAAATCATAACTCTGATTCTGGTAAACCAAGAGTCAAAATCCATTTTTTCAATCATTTTAGATAGATTGGTAAGGTCAGATTCTAGGTAGGACATCGTGCTAAGGTACTTCCTTAACAAAGCTAGTTTATGCAATATTTAATTATAATTAAAAATAATCTCTAAATCCTAGTTTAATAACAAAAAGTAGCAAGGGATAAAATTTGGGTAGGATGAAGATTTAAAATTAATCCATGAATAGAGTATTGTAAAATCACATATACATAATAAAAGTAAAAAAATGCATAATTAAATGTGCATAACATTGAATATACATAACCACATGTATATAAAGAATAAAATATGCATAGCCAAATACTTGTAAAGGCATAATAACTACCTTATGCAATCCCAAGGCCTTTGTAATGACCTCCACCGAGTAGAAAACAATAATATCCTTGATCTTCACTATAGCGTCTCCTTAGCAATTATTTTAGAATAGGTGTGTCTTATCAAGATAACATTATCCACCGGTAGAAATTGTGCACCAAAGCGGGAAATTCTACAACTACACCTTATCCTCTTAGAGTGCGAATTGCAAAAACAACTCAAAGTTGGATTCTTGAAGAATTGAACTTTAGATCTTCTTACATCTAATCTTTTCTAGGTAAACCTTTATGAGCTTGACTACCTAAACTACCATGTCTTTGTAGTGAGAATTTGATGGATAAATTCCACCTTGGATTCTTCTTTGAGAAAGCCAATTAGATGTGTGACCTTGACTTCTTGTTGTTGCTATTCTCATCCATCCATTAGGTGCTTTTCCAATATTTGTGAAGGTTCCCCTACTTGCATTCCTCATTTTGACACCATTTACAATTATATGAATAATCATTGATTACCCTTTGCTAGCTTTAGTATAAAAGTTAATATCCTTGATCATCCTTTGGTGAGCTTATTTTGTGCAAAATGTAATGTTATAACTCCTAAGTGATTGCAGTTTATGATTTTGAGGTCCTAAGATAGTTAATCATTGTTAATTTTTATCAATTTCAATCCATTATTATGTTTAGCTACATTTTGGCAATTAGACTATGGAATTTTGAAAATGTTTCAAAATTCACAATCTAGTGGTTCCCACAACATAGAGCTTTACACTAGAAGCTCATAGAATTTGAAATAGTATAATTTAGGTACATGGATCAATAGATATCACATTTAGAGGGCTCTAGGTTCTCAAAATGGCAAAATCTCCCTTTGTGTTTGATCAAAAATGGAAAAAATGGCTTAGTATGATGCATATATATATTATTTTTCTATTGTGTCAACACTAATGGGTCAAGGCAATAGTGTTAAAGAAACTAAGTTGCAAATTTTTTTTCTTATTTTCTAGTTAAATTTTGATGAATTGTAAAGGAATATAGAAGTTCCAATAAAAGCTAGAAAAAGGATGTAGAAATGGAAACAACATTGATGAGGCTTAGTTGAAGGTTAGCAAGTTTTTAAAATCATAAATGATGTGGATTATTGGCTTTTTAGGATAGAAGACAATAATTTTTTATTTTTATTATACAATAAGAGTTTATTTTAATAAAATATAGAAAATTTCCATATTAATTGTTAGTTGTAATGTTATTTTGGCCCCAATCCACACACACCCACACCCACACATATATATAATTTTTAAGGTTTTTTTTATTATTAGGGCTATATTGTATTATTTTTAGTAAAATTTGCCCCAGTTATCACATATATATATCCAAGGCATCTCTTGGAAATTTGTATCATAGAGTCATCAATATAATTTCAACAAGAATTTGACTATTTCATTATTAATTCATTGATCTTTCATCAATTCATCAACGTCATTATTTACTCAATCTTGGAAGTTGAATAATCAAAGTTGGGAATATTGGCTATTTTAATCATATCTTAGTTATTTCACAATATTTTTCAATGATTCTAGTTTTATTAGAAAGCTAGAATAGGTGGCTATGTGTAGCTAAAATTTCAATTCAATATTTATTTTAGTTTAAGAAAAATTAGCTCTATAATCGAGTAATTTTTTTGAATCTTGAATTTGTACTAGAATGAATGATGGTCAATTCTTAGATTATCTATTCCTCATCACAAAATAATTTGATGAGATATTAGACTTATTTGAAAGCTACTATCTATGGAAAGGTTTAATTGAAATTTTAGTATTAGAAACTTAACAACTTTTTATTTATCATCTCTCAAATTTTCATTACTAGAATTGCTATGATTTTTGATAGACTGGAAAGAACATAACATAACCTCAACTTCTAGATATCTTTTTTAGCACTTCTATTTTCTAAATTGTATAAAAATTTCTAAGCTTTTTTTAAAAATACAAATTTTATTAGCTCAGTCTTTGTGGAGTCAAGATAACCAAGTAATTCTTTTGCTACCTAAAATTCCTTGGTGGATAGGGTTGATAGAAGATGTTCATAAGAAGATGATTTGAAATGGTTAATGCATTTGAACTTGGAGTTTCATGTTAATATTTTGGGTATGTGGATATGATGTAAAGGCTACATGTCCAAAATTTATACTAGTGGCTCCTCCCCAAAGAAAGATCTAGCTCTTAATACCCTTGTATAACCATTCCATAATGTGTTTGTAGCCACATTAAACATTGCATATGAATCTAATCAATAGGCCACATCCACACAACTATTATCTTTGGAATCCTACACTATACTAAAGAAAACCATTAGTGAAAATATTTCATGTGGTAATGAGGCGAATAATGTAATAAGAAGGGATTACAAAGATAGGGACATGAGATTCTTTACCATGTTTGCAATAGGTTCTTTTGTTGAATGTGATTAAAATGACCATTATGCCTATCCATCTAGATTTCAAACTAAGTTCATTTCTTTACTAGTGATATCAAATTACCTCATCCCTAATCAACAACCATGTGAAAATACCACTACTTGTGAAAAAAATAATGAAGTAAATTTTGATTAATTAAAATTTTAGAAAACTTAGATCCTAGTTAGAGGGATGCCTTGAGGCATGAGTAGCATATCTTTCAAGTCCCATAGCTAATGTTAATCCCATTAGAGGAGTACCTTTAAGCATGGGTGACATGTCTTTCCAATGACATAATGAGACTAGTCTAAGAGATCTTTGAAGTTCCTAGAAATAGTCTACCTTTAGGCATGGATAACATGTCTTTCCCATGGTATCTAATGAATCATTTTTCTTTATAAATTAATTAATTGATGACTATGCTTTTCTTATTGGAGAACTACCTCAGGCATGTTTCCAATGGTACCACATAAATCATTTTTCTTTGTGAATTAATTATATGAAAACCATGCTTTCATTACTAGAGGACTACCTTTAGGTATGGGTAATATGTCTTTTCAGTGACATAGTAAGGTAATACTTATTTTAGTTAATGATTCCATCAAAATTAAAACATGAGTAATGACATAAATACATGAAGTATTAACACCCATACAAGTAGTGTAAAGAATTAGCAAATCCCCTTAATGTCATGCCCTTTTCCATTTCCTCCTGGTACTTTCCACTTTTTTCAAGACATGAAGATCATGAGTTAGTTTTAGTTTTTGATGTGAGAAGAACCATACTACTTTCAAGGTGAAGATCTCTTATTAATGGAAACTAGAGGGATGGTGATGAGACGTAGATTGCACAAGCCGCGATATCGCGACCGACGCGATATTGCATCCCCTACGATATCGCGTATGCGATATCGCGGTCCGCCGCCATATCTATAAATAAGAGGCGGCACTCCCCTCATTTCTCATCCTAGGCATAAAGTAGCGAAGCTCTAGCGGATTGATCACCCCAAAGATAGAATATTTTCCATGTGCCCACAGTAGGAGTCCCCCAAGTGAACGGTTCTTTATTCGAGTAGCTTTGTACCTGAACGCAAGCTGTGTATGGCAATAATGACGAGCTTTGTGGATAAACCTTGCAGTGCATGGATAGGTTTAATTAATGTTATTTACTACTTTCCTAGTAACGCGGCATGAGTACGACTTGGTTACGAGCGTTGACGAATGTGTACGGCTAGCCAAGGAATCGGCTACTCATCGCGATTAGTTTCTCTCAGCCTTTCCTCCTAGAACATGAGACAAGTACGACTTGATTACGAGCATCTACGGATGTGTACGACTAGTCAAGGAATCGGCTACTTGTCACACATAGGTTAGTTAAGTGCCTCAGTACGACCGCTTCGAGCACGTGCGTTACGTGTGGTGATCCCAGTAACGATTAGCGTTTGGTAGCCACAATTGAACAGTTAAGGGTGTGTACGGTAAGTGGGAATGGATGCTGACGCTAGGACTTAGTGCTGTAGTTAGAGTTAGTTAGTTTCTCAGCCCTTCACCCTCATAGCTTAGGAGATAAACCAAAAAAATACCAAAAAAATCATATACCTCAGACTTGCTTAACCATACACCGTGACACATACAAGCAAGCCTGGGAAGACAATGAATGATTAACCCCAAGTGTTTCTTGTGGAGTTAAGGCATTTAGTCTACGGAGTTTGACTGGATCGCGCATACACGCTCATATTTGTATGGTTGAGTGTAGGGGTACCTCGCCACTCATCAGATGGGTAACATGGCCTCACTGCATTACATAATTTACTACCTAATCATTTTGATAGCATAGGACACTTGGAATAGTTGGACTATACATAATTGACAATCCTTATTAAGATAATTAGAAAATCAAAAAAAAGGATTGAAATATAAAATAACTCAAAGAAAGAAAAATTATAAAGGAAAATAGAAAATTACAAGAAATAAAAACATATGAAGAATTGAGAAAATGAAAAGAAATTGTAAAACAAAAAGATAAAAGACAAGCCCTTACAGGGTATCAAATTGAATGAGTATCTCCCCCAAGACTAGGTTTCAAGATGAAAATACAAAAAATAGAGACCTTGGCCATTGGTTGAGGTATTATTAGAATTTTTACTTGCTAGGTAATTTTTAAATGGTTTATCCTATTGTATGTTGAACAATAGTAGCTTGTCAGGGTAATTAGGATGGTAAATTTTTATGACACTTGAATGGAAAGTAGAGTTAATAATGTAGGATCCTTTTCACAATGTTTGAAATTTTATTCATTAAGGTATATGTGTGGGATTTCAGTAAAGGACCTTATCTCTTGGTTGAAAATCCACTTTTCATATTCTAGTGTTATGACATTATTTAATAAATTTCTTGTGTACATGGTTCATCATAATGACTACTTGTCTATTTTTTTCTAGTGTGTTAAGGTTCATGAGACATTCTTTTTTGTGCTAAATTGGTGTTGAGGTCAAGCTCATAGGCTGTGTTGAATGTACGTAAATTTTTTTACATGGAAATTTTTGGTAGCTTCCTATTTGTAACCTCAGCTTGATTATTTGTTCAGGGGTGATAGAGTGTTTTTAGTTTATGTTTTACCCTCAAGCATCTTATAAGTTTCTTGAAACTAACACATGTGAAATAAGTTTCATTATAAAAAGATAAGTGCCCTAGGCATCCCAAACCTATTTACTAGACTTAGAAAAATGTGATTGCGATCATGGATGTACAATCTATTATTGCTACAGTCTCTACCCACTTTGTGTAAGAATCCATTGCAATGATGATGTGGGATTTTTTATTAAACATGTGTGTGATGGAACTCATGAACTTGATTCCCTAAAGATAGAAAGGTTCTAATAATTGGATTCATTGTTGAGGATCCTCCAACCTAGTAATCATTCCTCAATCTCTTTGGATTACTCATAGGAGTTGGTAAAGCAATATGCATCCTTGAAGATAGTGGGCCAAAATTATTCTTATTCCTACAAAATTAAGATAAGTGAAGCCATAAATGGTCTTTAACTTTATGTAACCTTTGCTTCACTAATAGTAATGACATGATGGGGCATAAGTCTCTAATTGAATGTGGACTTAACCCTACTGAACATGAATTAGGGCCAATAGGGTAGTGATAAAACATTGGGGTTATTATGCTAAAAAAATGACCAAGTTTAAAATGTTGAAAAATTAACTAAGTATGAAAAAGCTGAAAATTTATATAAGGATGGAAATATATCAAAGGAGATAGAATGATTCTAAGTATGCAACATGATTCAATATGCATAGAATAATAAAATCAAAGCACCATGATATGGGAAAGGGTTTAGATTCCCTTTTCTAGTAAATAGAAAAGATTTATTGATGATCAAATAACATTTTCCTCATATAGAGTGTTAAGACTACATGTGTTAAAAAAAGTGCAAGTGTAGGAAAACTAACAATGAAAACCCAACTTAAGACTAAAATGTGGGTTTGAGGAGTAATTTTAAACCTCTAGCAAGTAGGTATATGGATGGTATAGTTGTAGGAATGATATGTGTAGTGCCTAAAAAATTCAGTGCTAGAGATTTAAAAATTTCAATGCAAAACAATTTTACTCACAGATCCATTGGCCTTGAAAAAGGATCTAGAGTGTCCTAGATGGTCTTGTTGATCACCTAGGGACTTAGAAATCTATTACCAAATTAGAAAATATAAAGATGAAGAATGTATGTAATAGTGGTTTAACTACCAGATCCAAGAATGAGAATATTGAAATGAATGAAATAATGTATCAAAATAAAGAAAACTACAACTTTGTATTAATGCATTGTAAGAAAAAAAGGTTTAGGAAATATAGAATATGGTTCTAAATACATGAGAACACAGAAATATCTTTGATGTCTGATCTAGATAGTAGTGTGTATTCTACCACTAGAATTGTACTTGTCATTCCCAATCAATATGTTCTTAAGTTTTTCCTATTGCAATTTTGCTCTACTCTAGATGTTCTACATTGGTGAGAAATAGTTATGAACTTTTGGAGATCTACAATGCTTTAAAAGTCTCAAGTTTAGTTGAATGTCAAAAATTCCAAAAGTCCTTTCAATGAAGCAAATTTGGGTTTAAATAGGGTATAAAGGTCCTGATTTGTTGTTGATTAATTCTGCCATGATTGCTACCAAATTTCAAATATATTCTACCATGTTTAGAGCACTTTTTTTGGTAGCATATGAGCTAATTTTGCTAATTTCTTACCCCACATGCTTCCCCCATACATTGCCAAACATGTGGGCTTAAATCCTAAATTCCACATGTTGTCTTTGCAGGTTGCCTAGTGTGTGGAACTGTAATGCTCAACATGTGAGATAAAAATACCAAAGTTTGTAGCTTGTGAAGCATTCTCAACCCCCACATGTTGGGATACATGGAATTTGTAGCCTATGGAGCATTCTTTTGGCTTCCACAAGCTAGAATATAGACATTCATAGCGAGTGAAGCATTTTTAGCCTCTATAAGCTAAGATGCATGAGATCTATAGTGTATGGTCTATAGATCTCAATTTTTACATTGAAGACTACCCTAAGTTCCATCAATACATGGCAAATGAATGATTTTTGGGGAAAATAAGGCAATTGTATCTACTTTTATAGTTCCACCAAATTATCATAAGAGGTTTTAGCTATGGGCTTTTGAACTGTAACATGAATTTCCTTTGGGGTGTTTCATTAGCCTCTCTTTGTTGATGTTTTAAGGATTGACCTAAGAGACATTAACAAAGAATGAGAAACACCACAACAGGTTCACCACTGGTGCTCCTTCTCCATGCTTGATTTTGTAGATGTTGAACCATACCCAAGAGTGCTTGTGATGGTGAAGTAAGGTCATGATACCAATATATGAGTTTGGGACAAGAGAAAGACTGTATTGGCTATTAGAAAATAGTCACATAGGTTAATAAGAAATTCCAAATGTTGACATCATGGCTATAGTATGGCAGTGACATGCTTGCTGATCAAAATGGTCTTCATGCTATATGCTTAGACTACTAGTTACTCGATAATGTGTTAGAAGAACAAAAACTTCACTCTTGGGCTTCTTTAGCCATTAGACTTCTCCCTTTTGCTTGTTTGGAGTTGTTGATTTGACTTTAGGCTTCATTGGCCTCTTGGATTTCTTGGTAATTTACTTTTCCACATTTTTTAATGTGTGAAACCTTCATTGAGTTTAATTGCTAAGGCCATTTTTTTTCGTTTTCTCATTGAATGACATGTATTACATCCAATGAACTTGATGTCGGAGCATGTTGAAGAAGATGTCACATGACCATAGTGCATGAATGTTAAACATAGGAATTTATTATCAACATGGGCAAGGAAGGTTATAGTTTGCCTATGGGGTAATGGCTTAAGAGTGGTAATGGAAGTGATGTGAGGCAACACTCTTACCACAACATGACAAACTAACCAAATCTAATGCATTCAGATCATGTGGTAACTTGCTGTTGTAATGAGTTGTACTTTTGTGATGACTTCAGGCTTCATCTTGCAAGAACAACTCCAAGAGGACAAGAAAAAAAGTTAAAGAATATGTGTATTTACAACAGATTTCTTAAGGCCACATGAGATAACAACCAGAATACAGGTCTCCATATGTTATAATTGGTAAAACATGAGAAATTTATATTTTATTTCATAGATTTATACAAAGTTTGCAGTATCTTGTTATGCTAAAAAAGAAAGAAAAAGAGGCTACATAGGCTTGCTTGTTGTAGGTTACAAAGGTTATTGATATCAATCGTTCATTCATACCTACAAATAAAGGCAAATGATGAGTGGTGGAGTAACCCAACACCCAAGTATACAAGTCATAGGTGTTCACATGTGACCAAATTGTAATCTATGGACATGGTAGTGTAATTATGCTAGCAATTGGTTTAAGTTCAAGATTATTATCTTCCCACATGGAGCTAGTGAAGTCTATGTGTATGGTTTAGATAACTGTGAGGTATATGATATTTGATGTTGGTAGGCCATTGTTACTCCTAACAAACATAATGAAAATGAAAGTAGTTTCTAACTCTAAGTAAAATAAGTAAAATGAATCTAGTTTAGCCTATGGTGATGAGCATCCATTCTTGATCTTCCATACACACCTTGGGATTTTTGTAACTACTACTAGGATACCAAGTGTACCGCTACTGGGCATACCAAGCGATAGCATTATTGGGTTACTAAGTAATTATACTTAAAGTACTCAAGATCAGGATTACTTATTTTTCTTAATAAAAATAGTAATAGAAAGTGCATGGAATAGTGAATCATTAACTAATAAAACACAGTAAACATTATGCTAAGTAAAATAGGAAACTAGGAGAATGCTACAATAGCATGAAATAGCTTGATCTTTATTACTGGTAACAGTTGTGCCCTAGTACAAGATGTTCAAATAAAGACTTCATTGACTAAGTCACACTACACTGTGGGCATTCATACTTTTAAGTAGTAGATTACAAAAATAAACTGAAAGAGTTATGTTACTATGGAACGAAAACTTATGTGAACTCATGTATCTAAGTGTTGTATTTATAGGCTTCACACATCTTGCAATATAGGATCTATGATGTTGTAGCTTATGCTACAATATTGGATATATGGCATCATAGATATGATATTGTAGCTGAATAAAAATTGACTTTATCATACCCCCATGACTAATTGGAAACTCATCCTCATGTTAAGAAAAATGAGGATAGAGTCCTTACAAAATTTTGAGGTAGACTTACATGATACTATTTACATGATACTAAATGCCACATTGGTGTTTACAAAATTGACACAAGTTATAACAAGACAAATTAGACCAAAATAAAACAAGTGTTGAAGCTCGATGTAGCTTAGGTAGTGCTAGGTGGTGGTGGCTCCTCCATTGATTGCTTCCCCTTATCATCAGACATCTTAAATTTGTATTTGTTGAGAAACACTTGAAGTTTCTCTTCCTCCATTTTGGGATCATGTACCATCCATGCTAATTATGCAATGTGTGATGGAGCTGGTACATTCCATGAACATGGAAATTGTGGAAACATTTGATTGGCCTTAATGTACCATGTTGCAGATTGCCTCCTCTCTTCTTCAAGTACCCTAGCCATCTTGCGTAACTCCTAATAATCAGACATTCTTCTATCCAGGTTTTCTATAGCATCTTTTTGCCCTTGGTAGTTGACCTTTACTACTTCTAGCTTAGAATTTTCCACTTGAAGCTTTTGCAAAGCATCCTTATGATCAACAAATTCCTTCTCATATAATGCATATATAGCCTTTGCTTGTTGTTCTAGCTCATTTTTGGGCCTACTTATTGTTAACATGGCCAAGTTAGCATATTGCAAGTTTGCTAACCCCATGTATTCTATTAAATCTTCTATCTGTAGGTCTCTATTTTTAATCTTTGCTTGGTGGGCATTAGCATAGCTATCCAAGATGGGTTGCCAATCTATATTCTATGCTAAAATGGAGTTGATTTGGGCCTTTGCCTTCTGGATTTCCTTCTCATTGATTTATTTGTACATGCCCACTTGATTGTGGAAATGTTCTTTGAGCCTTTCATGCCTCTTCGCTTCATTCTGCCATGCACTTATTTCAATGGATAATTTTTGTTGGATGATGTGTACCTCCTCAATTAAGAGGGTTTTATTTGCTTGTGTAAGGTGGCTCATATCCTGGTAGACCCTCATTAGTTGTTCTCCTAACTAATGGATGCTCTATTCAAGGATGTTTTTCTGCTTCTCCACATTGGTCAACCTAGCATTTTCTACAAGTTGTTTAGTCTTTTATTATACTATGCTGAGTGCCTTTGTATGTGTGTATGTTTGTGCTTCTGCTACTAAGGCATTCCACATCGCTTTCTCCTTCTCATTCTCCATCTATTTATTGTGCTTTATGATGTAATTAATTTAATTTTTTCTAAACTGGTCTAGTTGATCAGGTGTAATGAAATGAGTAGGATCTCTCTATTCTACCCTTAGGGTTGTGAGTTCTTCATATAATCTGCAAACTTCATTTTCTTCATTCTCCACCCTAGTCTCTACCATGACTAGCTTACCCTAGATTGTGTTGAGTTCTGACCACAATGTAATGAAATCACTTGGGATGTCAAAAAGATTTGTCATGACTTTCCTTATCTACAATAGTCGATCTAGAACATCCTCATGATCTATAGGAGTTATCGAGGTACCAATTAGCATTTGAGCATCTTTGGCTTTAGAAAGATTAGCTAGCAACATAACAAGTACATTGAATGATTCATTTATGTGATTTGTAATCATTTTTATGAATCTTATTGCATCTTGGTTCTACATAATCACAATTGTGGCTCCTTCACTAGTAGCACCACTTGGAATGATGCAACATTTTGAGAAATCTATTATGACCATTGTTCCTCTTTTCCTAACTGCAATGAGATGTGTCCACCAGTAGGGTCTATGGAAACTACTAGTTAAATGGCATTATCAATGACTTTTAACAAATTAGCCTCCTCATGGGTTCCCCAATTAATGGTCTTTGCAATTTGTTGCAAATGACTCATTGATGGCTTGTCATCTTACAATAACGGTGGTGGAACTTGTTGTTGTTGTTGTACTTACTACTGTTGTTGCTCTTGCTACTACCTAGTGGGTCCTACTTGTTGTTGTTGCATAGTAGTTTGGGTGGTTTTCCCATTATTTGTTTGTTCCTTCACCTGGTCCTTCTTTAGTGGTGCTGACTTGAGCATTTCAGCATAGGAAGCATTCTAAGCCTTCCTAGGAACATCATTGATGTACCCTAGGATTTCAACACATTTTCATAGCTTCTTCATAAGGCAAGCGAATGGAAGTATTGGCTTCTTTGTCTTATTTTCCTCAAACCACCATTAGATTTCAAGAAAATAGAGGTGTGTGATGTTTGTTTCAAAATTTTCCATTAAGATCACACTTCTTCTGGTCACATAGGTTAATAGTATGTTCAATCTTTTTGTGGGAAACATGTGATATGTGCCAATTTTAAAGTAGATTATTTCTTCAAGAGTTAGCTCATTGTAGTCCTTGTCATGTTTGCCATATGCTCTTTGCAACCATAGTTTCCTTGTGTCTGTATCTAATTTAGTGGAGATATGTGCTACTTTTGCCCCTTCATTAGGTACATTAAGGGCTTTAGCTATTGCCTTGACAGAATATGAGACTAAGACTCTCTTAACGTTTACTATTGTATGTTCTTCTTTATTATGCCAAAATTAATAGGTCTTCCCTAAATACCATTCCTCATTGTTTGTAAGTGTAGGTCATAATGGTGACACTTGGAGCTGCATCTTCACTACTTTTGGAGAAAATTCTAGGAATGGACCAAAGTTGAGCTCTACAATCACTGTGGTCAAGATCGATTTCTCCTGGATGGCTTGGAGGTAATCTAGTGACAACGTGAGGCACTGTCCTTATGTTGGTGCTTGTGGATGTACTTCCTCTACTTGGGCTGAGTGTCCTGTAGTAGGAGTTTCTTAATGAAGGCTAAAAGATTTGGCCTCCTATTCATGTTCTGCTTGTGAGGTTTGTTCCCCTATTTAGCCTCATCCATGCCTCTTGCTTGTTGGTTGTGAAGGTCCACTTGTTGCTCCTATTTTTGGGGCCATCTACAATCATCTAGAGTTTGGAAATTATTAAAATGTTTAATCTAATTCTTGATAACCCTTTGCTTACTCGTACCTTTTACAAGATCAATTACTTAGCCTGTAATGATTGTAGAGTTAGAAATTTCTTTTCAAAAAGGAACCCCGTAGGTGCTACTTTCCTTATAACCCTTCATAGTTATTTATTTTTTTCTCTCATTTATGACTTATGATAGTTGGTATGGTTCATAAAGAGGATTAGTTAAGTATTTTTGGCTTCAGTGTGATTGATTTGCTTTAAAAATTTTCATTTTTCCCTTCATGCTTACCTTTCTAATATCTTCTAGGTGTTAGAAAATTCTGACTCAAGGTTTAGCGATATCACACTAAGCACTCCACCACAACTAAATTGAGAACTCTAGGATCGACAAGGGTTAAGAAATTGAAGCTATGAATGTGAAGTTATGAGTGTGTGAAGTTGGTAGGTTAGATCTCTTAGTTTAGAAGAAAAATGACAAAAATTCCCCTTGCTTCAAAAGTTGAAAATGAAAATTTCACTAAGTTCCTTGTGCTATATATAGTTTTTGTGCACTATGATATTAGAGATCTGATATTGGAGGTGAAAATTTCAAATGTTTCATTGAGTTTTTGTGAAGAAAAATGAGTCGATTGGAATATTTGGAAGACATGAAACATGTTTAGAGGTTCTTGGGCTAGGAATGATGCATATTTTTTTAAAATTTTGCATAAAAAGTGTAGAAAGAAGGAATCTCGAGCTATGAAAGTATATTAAGTGCTTATAAGATGGATGAGATGGGTAATGAATTCTTGTCATATGAATGGATTATGGAATTAGTAAGGAAAATTTTATTAGCATTTATTTTTGTTGGAAGGCTCAAGATGATGTGGAATTACTTAGTAGGTATAAGATACAATAGTTATATAAGTGGATCCTCCCCAAAGCAAGCTCTAGTCCTTAGTGCACTTGTATAACCACACCTAAAGTTTCCTTAGGCACTCAAGGAGTTGAATGTAAGACATACCTATGTAGCAAAACACACATGTTAGTATCACTAGATTGGGAAAATGTCACTATGCTACACAAACCCACAAGTTATAATTATTCATATAGTGAGATGAGATAGTCTTAGAAGGGATTGTAGAAATTGGGATGTGAGATGTCTTACCATAGGTGTTGATGAGACGCGGTTTACACTAGGCTGCGATATCGCGTACGCGATATCGCGACCGACGCGATATCGCGTCTTCTCCTGTGATATCGCGTACGCGATATCGCGTCGTACCGCCATTTCTATAAATAAGAGGTGGCACTCCCCTTTTTCCCCAAATCCTGGCTAGTGTAGCGAAGCTCTGGCAGATTGATCACTCCAGAGTTAGAATTTTTTCCCATGTGCCCGCAGTAGGAGTCCTAGAGTGAACGGCTCTTTATTCGAGCAGCTTGTAACCTGAACCCAAGTTGTGTACGGCAATAAAGACGAACTTGATTGGATAAACCTTGCAGCACGTGGTTTCATTTATTGCTTT
>MNCI01005867.1:782290-807074 GCA_015680685.1 Gnetum montanum
AATCTTGGCTAATGTAGCGAAGCTCTGGCAGATTGATCACTCCAGAGTTAGAATTTTTCCCCATGTGCCCGCAGTAGGAGTCCTAGAGTGAACGGCTCTTTATTCGAGCAGCTTGTAACCTGAACCCAAGTTGTGTACGGCAATAAAGACGAACTTGTTTGGATAAACCTTGCAGCACGTGGTTTCATTTATTGCTTTATTTCCTGCTTTCCTAGTGCGTTCAAGTACGACTTGATTACGAGCGTCTACGGACGTGTACGGCTAGTCAAGGAATCGGCTGCTTGACGCAATGCATGAGTACGACTCAATTACGAGCATTGGATGCTTGGTAACCCAGTAGCGTATTCCAGGATTCTGCGCTTGGTAACTCCCGGGTCTAATGTGTACGGCTAGTTGAGGAATCGGCTGCTCATTGCTAGGCTAGATCGTGTGATAAGTACGACTTAGTTACGAGCACCCACGGGTGTGTACGGCTGGCTAAGGAATCGGCTGCTTATCACACGTAGGCTAAATAGGTGCCTCAGTACGACCACTTCGAGCACTTGCGTTACGTGCGGCGATCCCAGTAACGATTAGCGTTTGGTAAGCTGCAGTTGCATAGTTCAGGGTGTGTCCGGCAAGTGGGAATGGATGCTGACGCTAGTTAATTTAGACTTAGATCTTAGTTAGAGTTAGCTTAGTTTCTCAACCCTTTCTCCTGGTAGCATAGAAGATAAGCCGAAAATACCAAAAAAATCACATACCTCAGACTTGCTTAACCATACACTGTGACACTTACAAGCAAGCCTGGGAAGACAACGAACGATTAACCCCAAGTGTTTCTTGTGGCGTTAAGGCATTTAGTCTGCGGAGTTCGACCGGATCGCGTGTGCACGCTTGTTTCGTATGGTGGAGTGTAGGGGTACCTCGCCACTCATCAGGTGTAATGAATTCTTGTGTTTTATTAGTGGTTAAAGTAATCATTAGCCTTTTTGTCCAAAGTTCAAATCAAGTCCATACCACATTCCAGTGACATCACATTATTTCATCTCTTAGAGTTATAATCATATGACTACCACTGTTGCAAGGAGTATTTCCACTTGGCATATTGTCCAAGGGAGGATTTTATTCATTACACTTTTTATTTTTTTGATTCTTGAGAAGCTACCTACCTTCATGCATGGGTAACATGTCTTTCCAATGGGACTCTTAGGAATTTATTTTATGCATGACTTTTACTTTTATGTGTGTCAACCCTATCATAGGAATACATTCAGGCATGGGTAACATGGCTTTCTAGTAACATGGTAAGGCAACACTTATTATATTCTTACTCCCATTTTTTGTTAGATCTAAAAAGATATAATACAACCTAAGCAATAGGATAGAACTGATATAAATAATCCAAGAGAATCCATGAATCCTCTTGATGTCACATCCTTGACATTCCCACTTGGTTCTTCACTTTTTGATCTAGGCATAATGATCACAGGTTTATTCTTAGTTTTATGATGGAAAGAATATCATTATGGCCATGGTAAGAACCTCTTATTAATGGAATGGATGGTTGAACATTGTGATATTACTGTACAAATAATTAGTCCCTTATGACTTAATAGCATAGAGAAATCTTCATTGTATTGGACTACATCTTTTGTTATTTTTGGTGAAAAAGATAGTAAAAAAATGGAAAAAGGTGTAACAAATGAGAAATGTTAAAAGAATGAAAAATTATTTAAGAATAGAAAAATGTGAAAGAATTAAGAAATTATTAAGAGATGGAAAAGTATAAAAGAATAAAAGAGTAAAAAGAAAGTAAAAGGTTCAGTAGAGTACCTACAAGTTCATATGGGCTCCCTCATGACTATTATCAGGATTAGTTAAACAAAAGAGAGAATGGATGGAAGATAGTTGGACAAAGTGGGTAGATTCCTTGGAATGTTCATAGTAGAGTTTGACTTGTTGGATGTTAGTAAGAATGAGTTGATGTGGATAGTATGGATGGTAGATATGTAAGGCACCAAATGGATAACTGTTTGGAATAATGTATGGTCCCTCTGAAAGCATCTAAAATTTGACTTTTTGGGATAAATGATTTGGATTATAGTAAAGAACCTTGTTATTAGGTTGTAGAGTTACTTGTCTTATCCTTGTATCGTGCCTAAGTTTGGAGTAATGTTTGTGGACTTCATTACTCATGAGTGCTACAAGCCTATTTTCATTGAAAAGGTTCAAATTCATGAGACATTCTTTTTGGTCTAAACTCAGATGGTCAAGTTGATTCGTAGTAGCTAAAGTTGGTCTAAACTCAGATGGTCAAGTTGGTCTAAACTCAGATGGTCAAGTTGATCAGGAGTATTGGTAGCTTATCATAAACTAACTCACATAGTGAGTATCCTATAGGAAGTTTTCAAGATTTCCTATAGATCCATAGAGCATCATTTAGTTTAGTGCTCTAGTCCTTTCTAAATCTACTAATCATCCTAGTAAGTATCCTAGTAATTTCTTAGTTAGTTACTTCATCTTGATCATTTTCTTGGGGATGATACGGTGTGGTTAATTTATGGTTCATCCTTAGTTGTTGCATGAGCTTTTTAAACATAGCACTAGTGAAGTGAATCCCATTATTTGATATGAGCATTCTCGGTACTCCAAATTTGTTTGCCACATGTTGAAAAATTTTGGCATCTATCTTTGCTGTATAGTCTTTTACTACTACTGCCTTTGCCCACTTGGTATAGTAATCCATAGTCAAAATTATATATGTTTTTCCATTCAACATTGGCATTATGGATCCCACAAAACTAATTCCCCATATGTCAAATGGTTTAAGTGGTTGTATAAATTGTTGTGGTCCTTCATATCTAGCAGTAATTCCTCCATTGTTTTGGCAATGCTCACAAGATTGTGCAAAAGTGTGGAAATCTCTGAACAAGGTAGGCTAAAAGTATCTTACCATCATCAATTTGAATGCCATTCTACACCCTGCATAGTGGCCACCAAATGAGCCTTCATGGATGTCTTGTAAGAATCTTTGTTGGTCACACTTTGGCACAAACCATCTGACTAGTTTATCTACATAGATCTTGTACAGATCGTCATTAATTTCCATATATCTTTTTGCTTTATGAAGGAATTGTTCCCATTGTTTCTTACTCCAATCAATAAGAAGTTCTTGTGTTAATAGGTAGGTCAAATATTCTATGTTCTATGGCTTTCCTATTGAATTTATAACATTTACTATTTTAGTAAACAGGTTCTCATTGGGTAACTAGTTAGATAAAGATTTTTCTTGATCTTGGGCATCCCACTTTAGCCTTGATAGATGATCAGCTACCACATTTTTTGTTTTCTTTTTATTGATCATTGTGATTTCGAATTCTTGTAGAATAATGAGCCATCTTATCACCCTGGGACTGACCACTGGTTTGTTCATGAGAAATCAGATGAAATTATGATTGGTATGGACATAAATTTGATACTTGAGCACATAATGTCCAAGCTTTTTAAGTGCATACACCATGACCATCAGCTCTTTTTTTGTTGTGGTATAGTTCAATTGTGCTTCAGTGATGCTTCCACCAGTATAATGTATATAATAAGGTCTCTTTTAATCATCTAGTTGTATCAATACTACACCAACCACATAATTGGAAACATTGATCATGATATGAAAAGGCCAGGACCAATCTAAAGCTTGAAGGATTAGTGTCTCAACTAGTTTCTACTTCAAAGCTTCAAATGCATTTTCACATGACTTTGTCCATTCAAAGTATGCATCCTTCTTAGTGAGTTCCATAAGTAATTTTTCTATCTTTGAAAAATTCTCTATAAATCTTCTATAATATCCCATGTGGCCTAAGAATGATCTTACATTTGTAACTTCCTATGGCCTTTGAGTGATATTTTGTATGACTTGAATCTTTTCAAGATCTACCTTTATATCTTTCTGAGAGATTTTATCTTCCAACATTATACAATCCTTGACCATGAGGCAGCTTTTCTGCCAATTAAGCTTGAGATTGGTTTCCACACATGTCTTCAGTACCTACTCCAATCGGTTTAGTGCTTGCTTGAATTCAAGCCTTTATGTCGAAAAATCATCCATGAAGACCTCAATGTCATTGCCAATTTATTTTTGGAAGATACTGAGTACTAGTCTTTGGAAGGTAGCTAACACATTGCAAAGACCAAAGGTCATCTATTTTTAGGCAAAGGTTCCCCATGGACTAGTAAATGTTGTTTTCTCCTAGTCTTTAGGTGCAATGCAAATCTAATTATATCTACTATATTCATCTAGAAAATTGTAATACTCATGTCCTACGATGGTATCTAGGACTTGATCAATAAATGAAAAAGGAAAGTGATCCTTGAAAGTAGCAATGTTCAACATTCAAAAATCAATGCAAATCCATCATTTCCCCCCCTTCTTTGGACCAATCACTAGGGGATTGATCCATTCACTATCCACAATAGGATAGATGAATCCTACCTTTAGCAATTTTTTCAACTCTTTATTGACTATTTATTTTAATTTAGGATTGAGCCTTCATTAGGTTTGGCATTGTGGTTTGATTAATGGATCAGTATATATTTGATGTTGACAAATTCTTGGATCAATTCCCATGATCTCATCGTAAGACCATGCAAATGTTGTGGCCATTTGTTAATCACTTTTAGCAACTTTTGTTTTTGTTCTTCTTTTAGGTTGGCATTGATTATTGCTAGTTTCTTATTATTTAGGAAAGGATTCTCTAATGTTGTTAGTAGGGCCTTCAATTCAAGTAGTTCAAGCTCCATAGTATCCAAGATCTTCAATTTTCCCTAGTTTATCTCTTCTTCTTGACTTATGCATGGGTATGAGTGCCTTCTCCTTAACTGTTCTAACTTATCAACTTCTCTAATGTAGGCACTAACAATTTGCTCTACTGGTTTTATGTACTTGTTGGATTGAGTTTCTTTATCTGTGACCAACCATTGGATGTCTTCTTGTTGTGTGGCTACTGGATAAAGACATTTTTGCGCACACATTTTCTCTATACATTTATTGCATGCCTTTGTATTTTTTTGGTTAATGGTCCATATCTTTTGCATACAATTGCACCCATTATCATTGTATGCAATACATGGAACTCTACCTCTTTGTATGATGCTAGCTTCATCTTCCTTGGAAATTTCTAAGAACAAGTTGTGAATACCAAGCTTAGCATCCATAGTGCTAAGTTGAGCTCTTCCCATGATGATTGGGAATTCTCCATTACTTTTACCAACATGGATTACTAAAAAATCTACAAGGTATGAGTAGCCACTTATGATGGTGATCACATCATTCACTTGTTCTAGTGGAATTATGATCGACTGGTCTATAACTTTTAAATGGATATTACTCTTTTTTAATGCTGGTAGATTCCAAGCTTGATACATGTCTTGTGAGATTAGGTTTACTCTTCACCTAGAATCAAGTAGGGCCTTACATGGTTTTTACCTTGCTACTTGAAGGTAAAGTAAGGGACTTCCTGGATCAATACACTTCTATGGAAGTGCTCCTATCTTTATCTAGTGGATGATTGTTTAGGTAAGCATGACAGTTGTTACATTGGTGTTTGATGAAGATGGAAGTTTGTTATGTTGAATAGGATTATATGTAGATGGGGTGGAAGTAGATGTGTTCCTCATTTGTTGAACCTTCTCAAGACTCATTTGGAAGAATGGTCATTTCTTGGGTTGTGGTTCACATGTAATCACCTCTTTTTGCATATTAACACACCCTTATTATGCTTTTCTATTGTGGTTGTAGCGATAGTTTCCCCTACATTATAGGAGATGGAATTGGTGGTAAAGGATTCATATGTCAATTTGAAGAACTAGCTATTGATGGTTGCATATATGAGCTTAGATCTATCCTTGGTAGTGTTGGTCTATGTAACTTGGCTGGGTGGTATTATGAAGTTTGAACAATAGAATTTATAGGAAAGATTGAACATTGCACATAATATCCATATGAGTTGGGCTGCCAATATGGATATTGTTGGCATGGTGATGTCATGGCCCATGATTGGGGTTGTTGCCACTACTGATGGTATTGCTCTTGTGGTTGTGGGTAGGCTCCACTGGGATAGTATGTTGGTTGGAAGGTTTGCCTATAGTTACCTTGATGATAAGGTAACCATTATGGCATCTGTTTCTTGACAAATATGGGATTAAGTGCATTTGCCCCTATTTCTTTTAAGTGGGCTATTACTAGACAACATCCCTTAAGATGTTTGTATTGGCATACGACACATCCTTTCTCATCTTTGGAGCTTGTGTCTGAATACTTAGCCATTGAGGCTACTTTATCCTTTCATCCAAAATCTTCCTTCTTTTTCTTATCCTTACCTTTGCCAAAGGCTTGCTCTATTCTCTCTTCCATAAGCTTCAATGCTGTTGAAAATTTTTCATCAACTAAGTCCCACATTTTCTCTACCTTTGTCACTATGTTAGTTACAGATTTTTGAATTGGTAGAGTCTTCTTTTGAATTGCCTAATCTAAGGTTTCTTCCTCTTGGGTATCAAAAACTCTTACATCTCTTTTCCTAATAGATGGATCTCTGTTATATTCTTTTGTTGATTCTATCTTTCTTAACTCACCTTCCTCCTTTGTCACTTGATCAATCAATCTTTGTATATGATGGATAAACATTTCTAATAATTGACCTTGGGCATAAACCCTAAGGATATCTATGGTTTTGTTCCATAACCCATCTACAATGTGCCTTAGTTATTCCTATTATGAGAATTCATGGCCTGGGCATCTATGCAATAGTGGATAATACCTTCCCATTGTTGCATTAAGGGATTCATAGCTCCCTTGCTTCCATCCTTGGATGTTTTTTTTTCATAAATTAGAGACTTGTGAATAAGGTTGATATTCATCTTTGAATAGCTCTAGCATGGTACTCCATCTTCTGATTGATTTTGGTTCAAGCGATCTGTACTAGCTCTTGGCTTCTTTCACAAATGTCCTTGGGAAAATTTTAATTTCTATTAATCACTTTCAATATTTTGTAGGGCACAAGCATCATGGAATTCTTAAGGTGATGTTGAGGATCAAAATTATAACCACCCTCAAATCTAGACATGCCTAGTCGAAATGTAAATAAATTTCCTACCATTGGTCATGCTTCAAGTAGCCAATAGGGACTCATCATCATAATCAAGTTTATTAGCTCTATTTTAGTAATATCCCATTTAGTGCTCATGTAGTTCTTAGTCTCCTCTTCTATCCTTTCATCTTCTTCATTCATAATCTTCATCTTCCCCATTTGAACATCTTGGGTAATAGTCATGGTGATCATGAGTCCTTCTCTTCTTCTTGTCATGGTCTTGGTGCCTTAGCCTCCTCCTATCAGAGTCCATTAATGATTGTGAGGATGAGGATGAGGTAGTAGGAGAATGATGTTAGCTTGTCCTCTTTTAATGACTCAAGTATTCTTCTCTGTAGGATCTATAAGAAACTTTTAGCCTTGGGTCCTACTTATACTTTGAGTTAGCTACCTCCATCTTAGGTGTCTCTGCTAGGATGGAATGTAGTTGAACATTGATAGGATCCTTTAATCAAATTATAGATGTTTGAAAATGGACTTCATGATTTTGGTGGAGTTGCTCAGTGATGAATGCATTACCATCAAGTTCTTCTAAGACAATAGGAGAGTTGACTTTCTTTCCTTTTTTGGACATGTTTCATTTCCATGGTAGCATCTCTCTTTGCTTGCTCCCTAGTGCATTGATAGGATTGTGTCATGTGTTTGGTCACATGATACTCGTCAAATGCTTGACTTAGATTCATGCCCCTTAGAGTTTTCTGAAGCATGATGGGTGCTAAGGGCTTTGGAGGTAGAACAATGTTACCTTGAAGATTTCTCCACTATAGTTACACATCTTAGTGAAATATGAAAGTAAAATCGAAATAATAAGGATCATGATGAGCATATGAGATCCTTGCCTGCATTGGTAGACTCTATTCCTCTTCATCACTAATTCTATCATTGCCTCTTTTTCTCTCTTTGGAAAGTGATGATGTATCCTTGTTTAATGTCATGTTATGGTTTAAGACATTTGGTTACGTGTGCTTACTTTTTAGAGTTATTAGAAAAATATGGATTTTAACTTTGGGTTCTTAATATAATAAACTTTATGAAATCAATTGCTCAACATACATTGACTTGTCCTTGGCAATGACACCAATGATGAGCGGTGGAACAATCCAACACCCAACCATATAAGTCATAGGTGTTCACACATGACCAGATCATAATTTGTGAACAAGGCAATGTAATTATGCTAGTAATTGGTTTAAGTTTGAGAAAATTGTCTTTCCATGTGAAGTTAGTGAAGTCTATGTGTATGGTTTAGCTCACTATGAAGTATATGATATTTGATGTTGGTAGGCCATTGTTACTCATAGCAAACATAATGAGAATGAAAGTAGTTTCTAACTCTAAGTAAAATAAGTAAATGAATCTAGTCTAGCCTATGGTGATGAGCATCTACTCCTGATCTTTTGTACATACCTTGGGCATTGTGTAACCACTACTGGGATACCAAGTGTACCACTATTGGGTGTACCAAGCGATAGCACTACTGGGTTACTAAGTAATTATACTTAAGTGCTCAAGATCAGTTGTACTCATTCTGATTAATAACAATAGTAATATAAAGTGCATGGAATAGTAAAAAATTAACTAAGAAAATACAATAAACATTATGCTAAGTAAAATAGGAAACTCAGAGAGTGCTACAATAGTATGAAATAGCTCGATCATTATTGCTAGTCACACTTGTGCCCAAGTACAAGATGTTCAAATAAAGACTTCGTTCACTAAGTCACACTACACTATGAGCATTCATAGTTATATGTATTATATTACAAAAATAAAATAAAAGAGTTTTGTTATTATGGAATGAAAACTTATGTGGACTCATGCATCTAAGTGTTGTATTTATAGGCTACACACATACTGCGATATTGGATCTATGATGTCGTAGCTTGTGCTACGATATTCAATATACAACATTATAGTTATGATATTGTAGCCAATGAAAAATTAGCTTTATCATGTCCCCATAATTAACTACAAACTTGTCTTCGATTCTAAACAAAATGAGGATAAAGTTCTTACAAAATTTTGAGGTAGACTTACATGACAAGAAACCACACTGGTGTTTACAAAATTGACACAAGCTATGACAAGACAAATTGGACAAAAAAAAAAAGTTTTTGAAGCTCAATGTAACTTAAGTAGTGCCAGGTGGTCATGGTTTCTTCATTAGTTGCTTCCCCTTATCATCAGGCTTCTGAAATTTGTATCTATTGAGAAATGCTTGAAGTTTCTCTTCCTCTGTTCTTGGACCATGTACCATCAACATTGATTGTGCAATTTGTGATAGAGCTAGCACATCCCATGGACATGGTAGTTGTGGAAACATCTAATTGGCCTTAATGTACCATGTCGCAAACTACCTCCTGTCTTCTTCAAATGCCCTAGCCATTTTTCATAACTCCTGATAATCATACATTCTTTTCGCTAGGTTTGCTACAACATCTTTCTGCCCTTGGTATTCGGCCTTTACTACTTCTAGCTCAAACTTTTCCACCTAAAGATTCTACAAAGCATCCTTATGATTAGTAAATTTCTTCTCATATAATGCATATACAACTGCTACTTGTTGTTCTAGCTTATTTTTGGGCTTGCTTGCTATTAACATGGTCAAGTCAACATGTCATAAGTTTGCTAACCCCATGTATTCTATTAAATATTTTATTTGCAGGTCTTGGTTTTTAATCTCTGCTTGGTGAACATGAGCTGCTATTATATATATATATATATATATATATTATTTTTTATGGTTCTTAGTACATTATTCTTACATATGACATTGACTTGGCTCCTAAAGAGGTAGTGTCTCCACTTCTTTAAGGAGAAGACAAGGGCTAGGCAATACTTCTTGACCTCTATGTATCAGGTCTCATAGGCTATCAATGCATGGATAAAATAGTAAATGGGAAGCTCTGCTCCATCATCTCTTTTTTGACAAAGTAGAAAGGCTATGGACATGTTAGAGATTACAAGGTAAATGTAAAATAGTTTGTCCTTTTGGGGTGGATACATAGTGGATAGTTGGATCAACTCTTTGCTTAATATTGTCAAAGACTTCTTGGCATTGGTTAGTCCACTCATAGTGAACTCCCTTCTTGAGTAAGTGTTGCATGGGTTGTAGCTTATTTGTAAGCCTCAAGATGAATCTATGAATAAATTGCAGTCTACCTTGTAGTCCTTGTAGCTCCTTAAGGTTAATAGGTGCTACCAAATTAGTTATGGCCTTAACCTTATTAGGATTAACATGTATCCTTTCTTTAGATACTATGAAGACAAGAATCTTACAAGTTTTAACACTAAAGACACCTTTCTTAGGATTAAGTCTTAGTTTGTACTTTAGGCATCATTGGAGTACTAAATTGAGGTCATGTGCATGGTCATTGGCTATCTTGGACTTAATCACTATGTTATCAACATAATCATTAAGCAACCTTAGCATGTAATTGCTAAATATGTAGGTCATGGCTCATTGATAGATCACACTCACATTATTTAGACCAAATGACATCATGGTATAATAAAATATTTTTCAAGGGGTCATGAAGATCATGTAGAGCTCATGCTGTAGGTTGATCTTGACTTGGTTGTATCTTGAGAATTCATCTATGAAGGATAACAAGACATGGACAACCATAGTATTGATAAGTTGGTCAAAACTAGGCAATGGAAAATCTTCTTTAATGATTACCTTATTAATATCTTAGAAGTTAATATAGATACGAATGCTCCTATTTTTCTTGGAAAGTACCACTATGTTAGACACCCAATCAGCATAATCAGCAGCTCAAATGAAACTAGCTTGGTAGAGCTTCCTAATCTCATAATGACTTGATAGGGCTAGGTTTGGTTCAATCTTGGGAATGTTTTGTTTGATAGGTTTGATACTAGGATTAAGTATGATGTTATGTTGCACTAACCATGGGTCAAGACTTGGCATATCCTTGTATGACCAAGCAAAGGCTTTAATGTTCTCCTGAAGGACCTTAGTGATGTCTTAAGCCATATGGGGTTCTAGTGAGAAATTTAATTTTAGTGTTTTCTCCTTACTATTATGGGTTGTAATTCAGATTTTGACTAGGGAGTCCTTTATGATGTCCCCTATCTCTAATTCAAGGGTTTTAACTGCATATTCAGGACACTCTAGGGACTTCTCTATGGAGGCTATATGATTGTATAGGTTCCCAAGCTCAAATTCTAGGCAATTGAGGTCAACTGATCATTCACCATCACCATAGGATCCATGTAGGCTCAAGGGTAGGTCACATTGTGTTCATGCATCCATAATTTGATCTTGCATGTCAACAAAAGCATATTAACTACCATCTGTATTTCATAGTTGTTAAACAATGCCAAATATTATAACAATAAAGCATAGTATAGTCAAATAGGATCAAATTGAGATAGAACAAGAAAGGTTTGGATGAGGTCATAACATGGTAAGTTAAGGCTGTAAAGTGTAGAATAGGCTACAAAAATGTGGGGAAATGACCAAATGATACCACATGATACTAAATGAATTATCAAGGTAAGTTAAAATGTAGAGAAAACAAGTCACACACTATTGAACTATGTAGAAATCTTGTAAATGAAGGTCATGAATCTTTTGTATACTACTAAAATAGATAAAAAATTACTAAAAATAATTGAGATAGTCAAAGAGCTCATGCAAACTAGTTAAAGAGAGGTTCTTCATTGGTTATACACTATTAAAAGATCAAGTGCTAAATCCTTAGCATGTGGGGAGTGTTACCTTAGCATGTGAGAAATTTGAATTGCCATCATAGCATGTGGGACCTAAATCCCTAGCATGTGAAGGATTATTATAAAGCTTAGGACTTGTTTAGCTTAGTTTGACCATCTCTAACCTATGCAGGGTTAGTGTAGGATTTGTTGGTGTCTTGCACCAAGGATTAGCAAGTTTGGATTGAGTTTTAGCCTATCAAATCTCTACATGCTGAGTCCCACATGCTATACAACATGTGGGGACAAGGTATCTCATTGTGTGAGGTAAAAATCCTATTTCCTTAGCCTACAAGGATTAATTTTGTTGTTAATCTTCCATCCCAGGTTTTGTGGGACCTACTAAACAACTCATGGGTCATTCTTAAGGATATAGATCTTACCAAAAACTCCACACACTACTCCCCACACACTGCCTAGTGTGTGGGACAAGGTTCCAAGTATGTGGATGAAGTTTTGATAGTTTCCAGGGGTCTTCAACTAAGTTTCTTACCTCTCCTTGGTTTTCAAGGTAGTGTTAGAGGTCTAGAGGAAGATTCTAAGCCTTTTTGATCATTTTGAGTAGTGTTTGAGGCATGGTAAGGGTTTTGGATCTCCACATGCTACATACTGTGTGGGCCATTTGGCCCTAGCATGTGGATGCAAAATCCATGTTTCAGTAGCTTTCCAAGATCACCTTTTTACTCCATCTTCAACTTTGGATCTCCTGAGATGCACCAAGTAGCTAATGAGCAGCTTGTGACTTAGTTTTAATTGGTATGAAGCCCACACACTGAGTCCACATGTTGTATAGTGTGTGGGATTGGTATCCCATCATGTGAGGTTTGGTCATGCAATTTTTGAATGATTTTGACTCAGTTCTTAGCATTCTCGGGCCCTTATGGCAATGTGTAGGCTTTGGATTAGGGTTTTATCAGCTCTTGTATGGCTAGTTTGAAGTTATTTTTGGCTACAAAAGCTTGTTATGTCTCAAATGCTAGCCCACACGTTGACCAATGTGTGGCATTTGTGTTGTCAGTGTGTAGAGTTGAAGACTTAGCTTACGAAGCTCTTTTGACTGGTTATTAACTATTATAAGTTCTTGATGTTAGCGTAGTGGCCTAGGAAGTGAAATAAGCTACTTTTAGGGTTAGTTTAAGCTAGTAGAAGATCTTAAAAGATACCACATGTTAGCTTACACATAGGGAAGTATGTGAGGCTAGGGCCCTAGTGTGTAAGAGCTTAGTATTTGGCTTGTGGAGTTCTTAGTGTTAGCTCTTTTGCTATATTAGGCTTTTAGGACAACACATCAGTTTTAATGTTAAAAATAGTTATTTTTAAGATAAAATAAGTTTTAAAAGAGGTCTTTTAAAGCCCACATGTTGTCCTAGATGCTAAGAAGCATGTGGACCTTGCAAGATCATTATGTAAAGGCCAAATTTAGCTTCCCTTGACTCCAAAAAGGTCAAATCTTAGCTTAACTTCTAATTTAGGACTCCCAAGCTCTACTAATCAAATTCTAAGCAATTTTGAGTGTTGAAAACCTATTATAAATCCTTACACATTGCCCCACACATTGCTCAACATGTGAGGCCTATGTGCCTAGTGTGTGGGATAGATATAAATTGATTTTAAGCTTTTTTGACTTGGTTTTTTGAGCTTCAAAGTTCCTAGCATTAACGACTAGGGTTTTGTGTCAAAAATAGCCATCTTAACATCATGAGAAGCTAAGTAAAAGTTTCTTTGAAGCCCACATGCTAGCTAGCATGTGGGCCCTATGTGCTCAACATGTGAGGCTCAAACCTAGCTTTCAAGGATTCAAAAATATCAAAGTTTGTCTTATCTTCCAACTTAGGTCTTTGAGGTTCCATTGGTTAAATATTAAACAATTTTAAGTTGTAGAAACTTGTCAAAAATCCTCACATGCTATTCCACAGACTAGCTAGTATGCGGGGTCTATGTGCCCAACATGTGGCACAAGGATTAACCAATTTTAAGCCATTTTGACTTCATTTTGGAGCTTTGGAACCATTCATCTCATTGCTTAGGGTTTTGGGTTGAGATTATCAAAATTTGAGGTTGTTTAAGGTCATTCAATAGTTTGTTGGACACACATTCTATCCCACATGATGGCTAGCATGTGGGTCTTATGTACTCAACATGTGAGTTGGTTATAAGAATTTCCTTGGCCATTTTGGCATCTGAGAGCTCTTGTGATAGTGTCCAGGGTTTTGGAGGGATTTGAAGTTCTACAAACCATCCCAAGCTAAGGTTGAAGTGTGAAAATCAAACTAGACTATAGTTGAGACTTCACATAATGTAATACAAGATTCATAGCTTGTGGGGTGTGATCCCACAATATGTGACCATTTCTTGAAATTAAACCCCAGTGTTTGGGATTTTTTGGTATTTTTTGCCTAAGCCCTTTAGGGCTCACCAAGGTTAAAATGCTTTAACAGAGAGAATCCCAAGTAAACTAAGCATATAGGATCTTTCCTTTTATGAACACTTAGTTCACTATGTGATAAAGAGGCTTTCCATTGTTCTAGGATTCCATTTTCAACATAAAAGTATTAGAGGAGAGTTCTCAACATTAACACCCATCATATGCACACATTCCAATCTTGATCTAGTAAGGATAGTGTATGAAAGCAAGTCTTGGTTATTAGAACTAGATTACTTTTTATTTGAGAGTAATTCCTTGACTTATGTATTCATGAGCATAGAGTAGTTGTAGTAGAAGTGAAGATTTTTTCTTTTATCAAAAATAGGCTAAGGCAGAACTATTCATGTTTCAATGATCATGTTAAAGAGGAAGGGATCATTGAGTAGAACCATATTGGACAATGAAGATGAGGTTGTGATGATCATATCCAGGTTCTTAGATCCTTTTTTAAGCAAAGGATCTTTATCTAGGATGACTAGGTATAGATCTCTTACCATTTTTTATGAATTTTTGCTAAATTTTAAGGATGTTTTTCTATGACTAGGCTTGCTTTAATAAAAAATTATTCTATTTGTGTCGAATATAGGGCTTAGGTTGTGTGATGACACTTAGAACGAAATTTTGGCTTTAGGGATCATTTCCATGGAGATTTGAATTTTTTTCTAAGTTTGTTCTTTGTGTTTTGGCCCTACTTTTGGTGAAAAATAGTCAAACTTTGCTATTTTTAATAAGATTATGGAATGTAAATCGTAGTTTTAGGCTCATAGAGCTATTGTATGAGATTTTATGATCACATTGGAGGTGGAATCACAACTTTTGAAGTTGTTTTAAATTTTTATGAGCTTTGCTCTAACCTAATTCACACTGGTTTTGGCCTTTTTTTTAGTTTTTCTTCTAAAAAGTTGAGAATGTTTCCAATTTTTTGACCACTTGTAAAGCATCTAGGATCCTTGGAGGTTACTAATGTAGTGTAGAGGGGCCCTAGATGAAGTTTGAAATTTTTATAATTTTTCTTTATTTCTTCCAAAGGTTTTACTATAGCTATTTCACCATAAATTGGGTTTTTTTTGGCAAAATTCTAAGTTATTTCAAGTTAAAATTTTAATTTTTGTAAAGTTGTTAGTGCACTACTAGAGGATAATTTTGGTTGTTTGGCACTTGTTCATTGCATGAAAAGCTTGAAACAATTTTTAAAATTTTTTATTGTATTTTTCCAAATCTTGGCAAGTTGCAACGGTTGATTTCAATTTTTCGGAAGCAAAATTTTGTGTTCTAGCTATGGCTGGCAATGTTGGATACCAAGGTTGGTCTTTTGATTACTTTGATTTTTCACTATGCTTGTGGTCAATGTGTGGTATCATTTTGTGTTTGATACCACAACATGTGATACCATAATGTTTCTATGGTATTGATTTTGTCTATTGATGCATCAATTTTAATTTTTTATTTTTGAGTTTTAGTTTTGGTTATCTAATGTTAACGTTCTTATAGAAAAGGATATTTTTGTTAAAATTTTTTTTATCTCTATTATAATGTTCATATAGTTATCTATGTTTTAAGTTTTAATGGTCATGTATAGGGCTTTGTTGAAACCTCTTCTGATAGTGATGGAGTTGGTAGGGATTTTGTGTTGCATAGGGGTGGCTACAAAAAATAGCCTTAATCTTGATTTGAGCATTGACCGTTGCAAGTTAGTGTGGTTCAGGCCTAGAGCAAAAGAGTTCCTAATGTACCTACTTGAACACTATGGTGTGATCCTATGGTCACACTTGGTAGTGAATGTTGTAGTTGTGATCACAGAGACTCTCTTACTAGAGTTTTCTAGTCGTATCATAAAGTTTATGGTTGATGATCTTGGTACCAGAGCAGAGATTGAAGAGAATGATGGTTTTTTTACTCCTTGGGTCAGAAAGTTGTCATAGATTTGGAAGATGCTAGAGTTCTCATAGTACAATGTTGACAACACTTTAATGGTTGGTCACCAAATAAATATTTTGTTCCAAAATCCTCCTGGGATCTTCTACCTCTTAAAAGTGTAAGTTCTATCTTGGTTTGAAATTCTATTTTTTTTTCATTGCTTCTCAGTTTTTTGTTCTAAATGTTATCATATTTGGTTCTTTTATAGGCATCAAGTGCATAGTGGAGGGTTGGTAAAGAGTGACCAAATATTGCATTTGGCCTGTACAACCTTGGATGTGTTCATGCAAGGAAAGGCTGTGAGATTATAAGTGCTTGGCCAACTTCATGAAGACTTTGGCAAGTATACTTCATAGTATTTCAATGTGTACTACACGTGCATGGCCACCCATTGTGCACTTGATTAGTGGGGCCACTCAAATCTAGGAGTATGTTTAAGAACTTGTCCTAAGTTTTGAGCTTTGCCTAAGGCTACTGAGTGGCATTTTTTTAAGTGTGGCTAACTTCCATAGTATATTTATCTTCTAGTTGATTATTTTATACTTTCATGTTTTTGGATTGTCTACTTATGCAAAAGGCTAATAGGCCACCTATGTTGTGTTACAAGTTCTATGTGTAAGTCCACTTTCACTGTGATCACCTTAGGCTATGTAAAGGAGAAGATCCAACTTAGGTGGGGTGAAGTAGACTCATCACAGGAGTGGTTGGCAAGTAGAACTCTTAGGGAGATCCAGTAGAGGATCACTAATATAGGTTTGCTTAACTGATTTATGCTTCTGAGTACACCAATGTCATCATTAGAGATGCTAAATGTGATTGATTCATTTGATAAGGAAGTTAACAAATTCATCTCTCGTGTGCATGGTTTTCTTTTGGTTCTTAGCATTAACGAGGATAGCTTTAGTGATCTCTTTGGTGTACCTTTTGATGACATTAAGATTTTTGTAAGAGCAGGGAAAGAGGTGAGCCATAGAGAGAAAATGGAGAAATGGCTTAACTCTCATAATAGTGGAGCATTGACCCTTAATTAGTGCAAAGTCAAGTACGCCAATGAAACTTATCCTTTATTTTTCTCTAGGGCCTTTTCATGTTATTTTTACAAAAGAAGACAATGGTGCTCAATAAGCTTGGACCATGAAAAAGGTCTTAACTAATGATACTAGATTTAACTAGGCCACAACCTTGATTCCATATGTTATATGCATTTTTCATTCTTTGTTTTATATCTTAGAAGATTTGTAGAATTCTTGGTTGTTTGGAAAGATGGAAACTGGTGGGTCATGATCCCTCGCAACATTTCAAGACTTGGATCAAACACATTGTTCCAGTGATGCATGTTTAAGATCCACTAGTTGAGGATATCGGAGAGTCATTGTCAGTTTCCATAAAGATGTTTAGTGGTGTGTGATGTCCTTCCCTTGATAGCATAGCGGTTGAATCCTGCATTACACATGGTAATGCCAAGAGAGCCAAGAAGATATAAGTAGAAGCTAACAACACAACTAAAGAATAGATGAAGAGGCCGTAGGTTGAAGTAAATGCTCCTATTGTTGATTACCCAACATGTAAGAAGGTATTCATTAGATTTGGCAAGATGCATCAATTTGTTGCAAGTATGTATGTTTACATTTTTTATGTTTTTATTTTGTACGTTTTTATGTTGTTTTATGTGGTTATATATTTATATTGTTGTTAACAAAAATGTTTACTAACTTATTCTATATTTTGTCTTTGACATGGTTTTATGGAGACAACAAGGATTGGTAGCCTAGGCTACTACAGAAGTGGAACAAAGATGCAAGGAAGAGGAAAAAAAAAGACGTAGTGAGGAAGAAGATAGAGCATCCAAGAAAGCATTGGATATAATTGATTCTATCTTTGAGGTCTTACCTTCTGAAGATACTTTCCTTGTGGATATGCAACATGATCTTCCAAGTACTCTTTAGTTTTTTCTTTTGTATTTTTGTTCTTTAAAGTTTATGTCTATCCTTTCAAACTGTATTAATGATTATGGTTGTTGTAGTACATGAAACTCCTCTAGAAGCATCTACATCTAAGTTCCATTTCAAGCCTTGGGCTGAGGTTCCTAACAAGATGGAATTCATGCAAGGCATAGTGGATGACATGGTTGATTGGTTATAATAGATAGTACCTAATGTTGGTAAGAATAGTTAACACATTTTTCTTTTAAATTTTTATATTTTATGGATACATGGTTTTAGTGATTTAAAATAGTTTGGTTATTTTTTTTTATGTCTTATGTTATGCTTTGACTATTACAATATCCAAGGTTAGATTGGATCCTATGTAAGATGTTGAGCTTGATGAGCTCTCTACATTGCCACCCAATGTAGAGAATGTTTCATGGAGGTTATATAAGGGGGCTACCTAGTGCGCTATCTCATGTGCCAGGACATCTTGGGAATTCCAATGCTCCAATGAATTTCTATGGGAAGAGGTTGTGGCTTTGAGAAAATAGGTGAAGGAGCTATCTAAGGAGAACAAGAGCCTTCATAATTGCAAAGAATTCATAGAAGCTCATGTATCTAATAAGAACTCTTTTCACATGAAGGAGATCAAGTGGTCATGGTACTAAAGTACCATCCAAATCAAGGTTGCTCTAGCCAAAAGTAATGTGAAAAAAGATATAAAAATGGAGCTACTAGTTTATAAGACTAGATATTAGAGGTATTATTGTGCTAGGGTGCTTGAGTGGAGTAGAAAATAAAAGGACCACTAGCAGAAATACAAGGCCTAAAAGGAGAGTTACATGAAGTTGTGGCATATGGATGCTATTGAATGATGAAAGCTTGAGTTGTTTATGCAGGGGATAAATGCACATGACACCTTTAATATGTTCGTAGATTTGGTGGTGGTGATCGATTCTCCTACCCCTAAGATCATTGTTACATCTAGGAAGGCTACTATAGCTAACCTTTTGCATAATCCTCTTAAGTGAGAAAACATTGAGAGGAGAAAGGTCCTAATAGGAGTAGATCTAGGAGAAATCAACTAGGACAACATGAGTGAACAACATATTCTTCACAGGCTAGAGATTGGTCTTCTAAACTTTGCTCCATAATCTCTTGAGGTTCATGTAACATATTTAAAGTTTTTATGTTATATTTTATATTTATTATTGTTTAATTTTCATGATTTTTTAGTTATTTTTTTGGTTATGATAGTTACTAATTATTTATATTTTTTTATTTACAGGTCTCATGCGATGGCAATGACATTGGTGATGATGTAGATGATTATCCTCCTCCTCCTCCTCTAGACTATTATTAGATATGTTACATACTGTTATTTTTGTTATAATGTTTTAGTTTTTTATTTTGGCTATCATAGCCCTTTGGAGACTATGTGCCATTTTTTATGTTTGTTGCATAGTGCAACTATGGCTATGGGATATTTTATTTTTGTTATTGCCACATGGTGTGGCTATGATGACTATTTTAAAGTTTTGATTTAAAGCACATTGTTTTTTGGTTTTTACATTTTTAAAATTTTTATGGAGTTTTATGTTTTCTATTTTTATATCATTTTATCGTTTTATGTCAATGTAAAGGAATATAGGCATAAATCGAAACTTAACACAAAAATGTAAAGTAAAGGCTATGTAGTAAGCAATAAATAATGCATAACAAGGCTAGAATCTATAAAGTAAAGTAAAGTAAAATAAAAATGAAACATGTAAATGAAAGTTGAGAACTAGGTTACAAAGTAAAAGATTACATAATATGTTACATGGTTGAATGGTTAGGTGATGTACTCAATTGCACAACTATTTCCTAATCTTCAAAAGATTAGGAAAAGTGTAAGGCCTTTGTTACATAATTTCTTGATGGATAGGAGAAGAGACTGCTTGTAATTTGGCTAACTAAGGCCTCCCTAGAATTAGATTGAACCCTAGTGTCTCTTTCACTACTAAGAAATTGGCAGATGTGGGGAATTGTTCCCTAGCAACAAAGTCTAAAGAGATAGATCCTCTCACTACTACCTGTGATCCATTAAAGGACTTAAGAGTAGAAGTGGTAGTACTTTGCATATGTTCCACCAAGTCTAGACGCACCATGATGGGAAAGGGTATGACATTTGTTGTTGCTCCATCATTAATGTGCACTTGTTGTACCTTATATTGGACAACCCTTATAGTTATAAAGAGAAGGGATCTTGACACTTCACCACTTTGTGAATTGGTCCTTATCTCACTATCACAAAACACTAAGGTAGTTAAATTCATTTCTTCCCTAGGTGAAGGTGGTACCATTACTACAAGAATGGACTCTTCATTGGCTAAAATATCTTTACTAGCTGGGATGGAGATCAACATTTCAACTAAAGCTTTATGTTAAGTAGAGGAGGTCATCACTAGGTTGTATAAGCTTAAATAGGTGTTCTTTTATTTAAGTAAAATCTTGACTTATTCCATGGCAATAAAGAAGTATTTATCACTATTTAATGTTTTTTCATTCTTATTACCCTTGCCTTCTTCCATTCTACCTAAGATTTTGACCTCATGCTTTAGTATTTTTGGTTTTAGCCCCTTCCCTTTCTCTTGTTTTTTATTATCCTCCCCAAGTTAACTCATTGAAGTAGCTTGAGCATTAGAGCTCATGGAAATGATTGAAATAGGTGTAGGCTTCAATGGACATATTTCCTTCCACATATTTGGTTATTTATTGTTCTTATCCTTAGGAATATAAGATGGCTTCTTATGTTGTTTTGAAAGTGATTTCATGTTGTCTAGATGTGAAGGGGTTGAAGCATTAGCTACCACAGAAGAATGTTGGTCAACTTGGGGTACAGGCATAGTGGTGGTATGAGGTGGCACTCTAATAATGAATAGTTCTTTGGGAGGCACAAGTGATGGTATTCTTATGAAAAAAGAAGTTCTTTAACTCAATGAAGTTGAGGCCCTTTCATCATGAGGAGGTACCTGAATCACAAATGGCTCCCTAGCAGGTTTAGGGTTGTTATTAATATTAAATGTGGCTATGGTATATGGATCATTTTTGGTGTTCAATAGGTTTTTGTACACTTGCATGCTCTAGTTTTGAGGCCTAATCAGATTGGATGTGTTTAGGGCCAATTCACCATTATCTATCATTCACTACAAATTATCCTCTAGAGCCAAGAAAAAATTAGTGTCATGGCCAAGAAGCTAGTGATAATGGTAAAATTGGTCTAGTCTAAAGTATTTAGGCATGGAAAAATCATATTTTGTAGCTATGGTAGGATCCTTAGCAATCTCACATAAGTGATCATGCCTTTTGTAGGCATTTTTGATTAGTTATTTATACTGGATTTGACTACTCTTGAGTAATTGATCAAGAAACTTAGATGGTTTCATGGGTTATTGCTTGTACTTGGACCGATCCTTTCTTTTAAAGTTAGGCTTAGATGCATTGGAAGTAGAGGCACCTGACATTGAAGGTTGAGCGATGATGATAGGGGCCTTTGGTGTAGTTGTTTTGAACCCTTGCATAGTTCTAGTTTCTTTAGCCACTGTGGACAAGACTACATGATTCTATTTTTCCCTTTCTCTATCTTTTCTTATGTTTTGGTTTTTGTATGTTACATATGTTGGGTTGTTACTAGCTTATGTAGCATCCTCTATGTTTTTGGTTTAGGAAAAGGCTTAGTTAAGTGATTGTAGGTTTAGGTAGTATAGTTTGGACTTAACAAATCATTAACCAACACTTTGAAAATGGCTAGAAGATGTGTCTCAGAGACAGACTTGGAGATTTCATTGAGGATAGTATTCCATCTCTGTATAAAATTTTGAATAGATTCAAGGGGTCCTTGCTTGATCTTCATCAATTGATCTAGCATGGTGTCAAGCCTCAAGTTATACTTGAAGTAATAACAAATTGTGAAATTAGATCCTCTAGAAAGGTTATAGAGCCTCTGGGTAACACACAATAGCAATTTAAGGCTATTCTAATCAGAGACATAGGAAATATGCACATCACGGTATGGGGCCAAGCTTTCAACAATAATCACTTGGAACAAAATATAATTAGATGTGAATTGGGATCACTCTCACTATTATATTTAGTGAAGTGGGGAATTGGAATGCCCTTGGGAAGAGTTATCTACAAAAAAATGGAACTGATGGGATCATCTTGATAGAAGTTCATGATTCTAAATGTTTGGGTGGTAGAGACCTTAAGCTTTCATAGCTCTTCGGTAAGGTCTTGGATCATTTGGAAGGCTTGATCTAGGCCTTAGGCTATTCCCATAGGCTAGAGTGTTTGAATTAACAGTTGTGGAGGAGGTTGGATGGACTTGGGCAATGTAATGGACATTGGTATAGATGGAAGGCGTTGGGCGATCACTATAGTAGGGGGACTAAACAAGGAGAATGATCTTTGAGTTGGAATGTGAGGGATGAAAGGGATGAAGGAAGTGTGAGAGGCTTGTGATGCTTAGGGTTTTGAATAGGGCTCCATTGGTATGATGAAGGGAGGTGCTATGGTAGACACCACTAGTGATGGGTGCATTGAGCATGGTTGAGTTGCAAAGGGCATTGATGAAAATAATGAGGTAGAGTGGGATACAAGTTGAGATTGGTGTGCAACAATGATAGTTGTTGGTCTAAACATGATAGGATATACAGAAGATAGAGGAACCTAATCCATAGGAGACACTAAGGGTGAAGAGCTAGCGATGGTTGTTTGGGAAGTTGACTATTAGAATGGGTCACCTATTAAAACATCTAGTTCCTACTCTACTTTCAACTCATCCTATTCTTCTTGTTTTTCATCCAAACTTATTTCCTCACTCATTTCATAAACTTGTATTAGTTGCATTAATACACACATATAAAAGTCTATCAAGTAGACCTAGTCATAGGACGAGGGAATATACTCTTTCCCATTTCAGTGTATGATTTCATACTAACGTTTGGCTACAGAATCAGAGTGTCAAATGAGAAGGCTAGTCTAGATTTTGGGACAAATGAATTCATAGTACTCCTCATTAATGATCATAAAGTGAAGTTCTTATCCCCTTCACCTAAGAGATTGCCTATTCTCTATGATTGTTGGATCTTTAGAATCATAGACATGAACTAGTTCTTAGTTAGGGGCCATGTATTTTATATTGTAAGGTAAAACTATTGAACGGTGAAAAGGCATAAATAAAGTGTTATACTTGATAATTGGCTAAGTGTCTCAATGTGTGAGATAGCTCAGTGTGTGAGGGTCTTAATGTGTGGGACAACTTAGCATGTGAGTGTCTAAGCATGTGAGACTATGGTTGAAGTGTTTAAATTGAAAATTGTTGTAGACATAATGGATTATAGGTTACACGCTGGACCTTAGAGAAGCACAACACCAATGTAAGGTTATTGCAAAATGAAACTAGTTATAAACCACATGTTGGGCTTTAGGAAGTCCTAGCATTGAATTTAAAATTGTTACAATGGAATTTCAAGAAAATCCAATAAACATTTAAAAATTCAAATGATGCAAGATTGGTTGCATTTACATATTGGATTTTGAGAAAATCCAAATAGAATTTTGGAAACTAAACAAAGAAAAATTGGTGGTAGGCCACATGCTGGGTTTTCAAAAAACCCAACACAAATTTACAGTTTGTAGGCCACAAGTTGGATTTTGAGAAAAAACCAAAATAGATTTGTAGGTTGCAAGCTACAAGCTAAGGCTAATCACTAATGGAAAAATTTTGTGTAGCAAATTTCAATGAAGAAGTTGAGTGGATGCCCTCTTTTTAACACTTGAAAAATTTGGTGTTGGAGATCCAAAAATTCCAACATTTAATAGTTTTACTTGCAGATCCACATGCCTAAAAAAAGAATCCAAAGCACCTTAGATGGTCTTGTCGATTACCCAGGGACTTAGAAAATTAGAAAATTAGAAAAAATAAAGATGAAGAATGTATGAAATAGTGGTTTAAGCACAAAATTTGAGAACAAGAATAGAGAAATGACTGAAATAATGTAGTAATATAAAGAAAACTACAACTTTATATTAATGCATTGTAAAAACCCAAGAACACAAAAATATCTTTGATGTCTAATTAGATAGTAGGGTATATTCTATCTCTAGATCTATACTTGTCCTTCTCCAGTCAATCTGCTCTTAAACTTTGCTTGCCACAAGTATGCTTTGCTTTGGATGGCCTGCACTAGGGAGAAATAGTTGTGGACTTTTGGAGATTTGCATTACTTAGAAAGTCTCAAGTTTAGGCAAATGCCAAAAAATCCAACAGTCCTTTCAATTAATAAAATTTTGGTTTAAGAAGGCTATAGATGTTTTGATTTGTTGCTAATTAATTCTACCATGATTGCTACCAAATTTCTGATATATTTTGCAATGTTTATTGCAATTTTTTGGTAATGTATGAGCTATTTTTGCTAATTTCTTGCCCCACACACTGCCCTCACATGTTGCCCAGCATGTGGGACTGAGATGCCCAGCTGATGAGATGCGAGTTACACTAGGCCGCGATATCGCGTACACGATATCGCGGCCATCGCGATATCGCATCCCATGCGATATCGCGTATGCGATATCGCGTCTTCTCCTACGATATTGCGTACGCGATATCGCGT
>MNCI01005867.1:807570-840176 GCA_015680685.1 Gnetum montanum
AAAATACCAAAAAAATCACATACCTCAGACTTGCTTAACCATACACCGTGACACTTACAAGCAAGCCTGGGAAGACAACGAACGATTAACCCCAAGTGTTTCTTGTGGCGTTAAGGCATTTAGTCTGCGGAGTTCGACCGGATCGTGCGTGTATGCTCGTATTCGTATGGTTGAGTGTAGGGGTACCTCGCCACTCATCACCAGCATGTGGGCTTAAAGTCCAAATTCCACATGTTGTCTCTATAGGTTGCCCAGCGTGTGGAATATAATGCTCAATGTGTGAGATAAAAATACCAAATTTTGTAGTTTACAAAGCATTTTCAATTTCCACAAGCTAGGATATATGGAGTTTGCAACATGTTGAGCATTTTTTGGCTTCAATAAGCTAGGATACAAGGCATTCATCATTTGTGAAGCATTTTTTAGCCTCTAAATGTTGAGATGCATGAGATCTATGGTGTGTGGGCTATAGATCTCAATTTTTACATTGAAGACTATCCTAAATTCCATCAATACAAGGCCAATGCAGGAATTTTTGGGGAAAATAAGCTAATTGTATCTACCTTTATAATTCCACCAAATTACAATAAGAGATTTTGGCTATGGAATTTTAAACTGCAACATGAATTTTCTTTGGAGTGTTTTAATATGAAATTAAATTTGAGCCACAACAAGGTTGTTTTGGCTATGTGTTTTGCCATTGATGCTAGAGTAGAACAAATTTCAACTTTGGAAGATGACCCAGAGCTAGAAAAATTTCATGTTGTAAGTACTAAGTGTTAGCACTAAAGACATAAGATTGATTATAATTGATGCATTGGTGTTGATGGTAGCACTAGAAGAAGATGTAGATGGCCATGGAGCTCATGGGAGATGATGGTGGTTTACTAAGTATGCTTGTCATTTCTCAAAATCTCAAGAAACTCATCCCAAAATATGTAATTTAAACTTCTATTTATAGGCCTAAGGTTACTAATTTTAACATAGGATTATCAAGTTCAAACTTGGAATTAAGTGTTACTTTCCTGAAGTTGACTTAGAGTCCAAAGATAACTAGTTTGACCTCAAACCATGGAAGGTTTAGCAACTTGGAAGGGTGATGCTAAGTGTAATCAACACTTAGTCAAATTATAACAAATTTTTCCTAGTACTAGTTCTAGCCTCCTAAAGCTTCATCTCCATGTAACATATGAATTGATACTAAATAGTGCTAAGATGTTGTCAAGAAGCCTATGAAAACCAAGAGATGTTGTCAAATGTCAAGCTAATAGTGGATGATGTCATATTAATAGTCCATAGGGTGGTGACATTGATGATAATATCAACGTCAATGTCATCATACTTAGACAAAATTTTTACAATTTTAACCAAGTTTCAATTTTGTATCTTTAAAGGCCTATTCAACACTCGAGTTAATGTTAAACATTACCAAGGTAATGCCAAGAGTCTTGTGAGGCTAGGCAATGTTGTCAAACTAAATGTGAGAAACCTAAAGAATAACATATGGGTTTCATAAGTACCGATGTTAATGTTAATGCTAACGTTAGCATCAGTGTCAGTGGTACTTAAGAGAAATTATTACATTTACCTTAGTTGATAATGTTAACCTCAAAAATGTCGAAGTTAAAGTTGAAATTTACTATAATGACCATACATAAAGCCAAGGAACCTACATGAGCTAAGGGGAAGGTATTGAGTATCAATCCCAAGTATTTGGAACCATGCTAATGTCATCATGATGATGTTAATGTCAACGTTAGCATCATGTGCAAGGTTAGAAAATTTTCCAAGTTCAAACTACCAAAATTGTCTTTTATGCTACTAAAATCACCATTCTAAAGTTGGAACCAATGTTGAGAAGATATCAAGAAGCTTGGAAAGGTAAGGTAGAAGTAAAACCACATGTGGGATGTGCTCTAGGGGCACTCAAGGATCCATTTTTACTACTAATGTTGATATAAATGTTGATCAGTGTCAACATTAGCTTAGAGTTAGAATTTTTTAGCTCCTAGGGTCCTAAGATCAAACTACCTACAATCATCAAATTTGATTCCTATGATGTCATGGAATCTAAGGATGCATCATTTGTAGTCTCATGAGGTCAAATTTGATGCAAAAATGCACTTTTTTGGGGTAATGTTGACAAGGTTACATCAAATCCAACACTTAGAAAAATTTTGATTCTAGAGTTTTTCCAAGGTCACAAAGAATGAAGCTCATAAGTTTGATTATGAACTTGGATGATGCTTATAGGTCTCCAAGATTTATGAACATGTCTCAAAGTGTTGAATTGATGATGTTTGGTGCTTGTACTTATGTGGAACAATATCAAAGATACATTCAACTTGATCATTTATGAACCAAAAAATTAGATACAATAATCTTGCGATGAGGATTTTGATGGTTGTTCTTCCTCCTACTTAGTGACCTGCACATAGCCCTCTGTGAGTTTCTTGGTGAATTCTAAATTAATATTTATTAGGCATGCACTATCGCACCAAGCCATCTACATAGACCTTATAGAGATTACCCTCTATCTTTATGTAATGCTTGACTTGGTGAAGGAATTTTTGCTTTTTCTTCCTATTCCATTTAGTATGGATCTCTTATGTAAATAGATATAAAATAAATTCCATGTATCATGCTTTTGCTACATTTGGTATTATCATTATTGGCTTTGTAAAATGTATTTGACTAGTAAATTGATCAAAAAGAGACTCTTCATGAGCCTTGTTGTCCCATTGTAACCGAGATAAATGATCTCTAATAATGTTCTTGATTCATTTCGTGTCAATCATTATAAGATCAGACTCCTAAAAAATTACTAGTTACCATATGATATGGATGCTAACTACTAGTTTGTTCATTAGGAAGTGTATTATGCTATGATCTGTGTATACAAAAGCTAGATATCCAAGTACATAGTGCTTGATTTATCCAAGGCATACATCATGGTTGTCAGTTTCTTCTTTGTGATGGTGTAGTTCAATTTTTCACTTACAATACTTTTATCATTTAACTAGTTGAACTTAATTATCTTCATCTTGGGGATCTTAAAGTCCTAACATGGTATATAGTAGGGTTCGTTTCATCATCCATCAATTATGGACTAAAACTATGAATTATAAAAGCCTACCATTTTGGGTTGTTGGTGGCATTTATTATGACATTCTTTTAAAAAAATATATTTAAAGTCTAGTATGATTTGCATTTTAGAGCACATATTTAGTATAGTTAGAGGTAGTAAACTAGGGCCCCTCTATGATCTTCTATGAAGAATTAAGATGCTTGATTTGTGTTGTGTTCACTTCTATTACTATTATTTAAGGAATAGAAAATTCATTCATTTTGTTTGTTTCTCACTCATGCTTTCAGTCATTGGCCTGTAGTTAGATAAAATTCCAATTTATACTATTGCATGTTAGTTTTGTGCTTGGAAGATCTACTATATAGGTTATTTTCTTGATACGATAATTGATTGAGATATTCATAAAAATTAGAAAAAATCTACATGTGATCTTTATTCACTTTGAAAAGACATATGATAGACTACCTAGAGATATTATTTAGTGGGCCTTATGGAGGAAAAACATCCCTGATAAATATATTAAATTGATTCAAGACATGTATGAAGAAGTTACCATTAAAATAAAAATAGCTTGTTATACAACATTTAATTTTTTAGAGGGTCTATGCTTATCCCATATTTATTAACCATTATTATGAATTAATTAACAAAGAAAATACAAGATTAAATCCCTTGCTGTATGTTATTTGTAGATTATATTGTGTTAGTAGATAAAACTCAAGAAAATATTACTTTCAAAATGAATAAGTGGAGACATGCTCTAGAATCAAAAGACTTATAAATTAATAGAAGCAAGATAGAATATATGTAATGAAATTCTAATAACAACATAAATAGTGGTGAAATAGAAGTGACAATTCAAGGTAAAATAACCCTCATTATAAATAGTTGCACTACCTATGATCAATCTTGCAATCATATGGTGAAATTGATAAAGATATGAGAAATAAAATTGAGGCATAATGGTCAAATGGAGATAGCCTAGTGGTGTTTTATGTGATAAAAGAATATCAATAAAATTAAAGGATATATTTTATAGGATATTAATCAATCATGAAAGCTTCAATGGATGTTGAATGTTACTAGAAAAGATAAACTACATAATACAAATATTAGAAGAAGATGTAAAAGGACTTCTATTTCAAGTAAGCTAAAAGAATGGTGACTTAGATTTTTTGGATATGTGTAAAGGAGATCAAACAATAAGCTTATAAATAAATATTGCTACATCCTTGATCCATGAAAGCCATTAAAATCAAGACCAATGAAGACATCGGAAAAAATGATCGAAGATGATTTAAAGAAACTATAAATAAATAAAGATCTAGCTCTTCATAGAGGTAAATGATAAAAAAGAACTCATGTAGGCAAACCCATTTAGTTGGGATGAGTTTAGGTTAATGATGATGATGTTATTACATGTTACTTCATCTTATTTGTATCTCTCATTTCTTGAAGTGTCGCATTGTTTAATCACAAATTTTATTTATTTATTTTAAGATATGATGCCAAAATAAAAGGACATTATCCTAAGTGGCATGGGTTCTTCATTAAAGAATTTATAGATCACTAGTCCTTCTATAGAGGTAAGTTTACTTTAAAATCCATTGGCAACATCCTACATGATAAGTTTAACCTTACCTTACCACAATCTTTAGATATTTGATGAACTGCAATATCGGGGCTGCGATATCGCATTCACGATATCAGGTCTGTGATATCGGAGCCTACCAAGCGATATCGGACATCCAATGTCAAAGCCTGTCTCGTCACCTATAAATAAGAGGTGGGCGCACTTGGTTTGGAAATAGGTTAATTTAGTCTCTTAGTACCTTACCCAAACTCTTGCACTTTTTCCTTCTTAGAGTTAGAATTATTTCTGAGTGCCTATAGTAGGAGTCATAAAGCGAACAGATCTTTATTTGAGCATTATGTACCTAAGCACACCTTGTGGCCGAAAATAAAGACAAACTTTGTGATAACCCTTGTAGCATTCAGAATAGATTATCTCTTACCCTTCATGTTATTTATAGTTATTTAATGCTTTCTATAGTTAATTAATGTTTTCTCTCTCACCCTGTTAATTCTCCCAAGTAAGCACACTCAGTACGACCACTTCAAGCATGCATGGAACACTTGGTAACCTAGTAACGATTAGTGTTTGGTAATCCTAGTAGTGCTACACTAGTTTAGGATGTGTATGGCAAGTGGGAACACATGCTGGTGTTAGGACTAGTTAGAGCATAGTTGATTAGTTAAATTAAATTAGTTACATAATTATTTCACTTCTCCCTTTTTAGCACTAGGACATAAAACACAAAAATATATAAAAATCATATACCTCAAGTTTACTTAACCATACAATTGTGCTATACAAGTGATCTTGGGAAGATAACAATTAACTAACCCATCCTTGTTCTGTAAAGGTGCACAAGCACTTAGTCCTTGGAATTTGATCGGATCATGCGTGGACACTCATATTCATATGGTTGAGTGTAGGGATACCTTGCCGCTCATCATTGGCATCGTTGCTGGGGACTTTGTTTTTTGTGCACTAAATAGAACTTAGGAAATCTTCCCATCATTGGAACGGACCCTTAGGGTTGGTTATTTTAAAATTATTAGAAAAGAGAAGAGAAAAGTGTTGTACACTGAATAATTAATCATGTCTCCTTCTTCTTACTAGAGTGTTTCACTGCCTAGGTCTGACACAACGAATAATCAGAGGCGTAGTACACATGATGACCCGCCAGTGCCCTAATAGTTTCATGTGGTATATGTTTATCTTGATGAGTATATACCAAACTTTACCTTTATCATCCACTAGGATGAACAACTACGTTGGCATGATTTAGAAGGTAACATAGTGTTACCTCCCGATCATTCAGTCCCAAGCATGCTTCTTTGTGCTCTAACACGAATTGGTATGCAGCACTTATAGGCAGAGTACATTGTGCATGAACACGACTTGAGAGGGTATCGACCCATGGAGGCATAATGTCAAAGGGACTTACAAAAGAAGAGACATCATAAATCTATGAAGGGGAAGTGGTCGTTGGATGTCCCATATGTCATAGGTGAAAATGAGGGTGGTGCACCTACCTCAAGAGGTCTTCCACACAATGATGTTCCTCCCATTGACTTCAGTCAAGGGGTTATGTATCATAATCTTCACTCAACTATCCATAACTTGGATTCTGGTACCGACGGACACAAAGGGTTTGAAAAAGAAACACGAACACATGACAAAGATGGACATTTTAATCGTAACCATGATCAAGGCCACAACCACCAAAGAGAAGGAAGCAGACACCATCATGGTGACGGTCCTCCTCCCTCTTCATCTCCATCATCTCCTTCCACCTCTCCTTTAGGATTAGAATGCAGTCGCAGAGGAAAAGACCCTAAGGACAATGGTATGTGAAACAGGAATTATAGACAAAACAGTCGAAAAAGGGGATGAGGGCATTCTAGAGAAACACACCACGAAAGGAGGGAGAGTAGGGAACAACATAGGCATCATAGACGTCATAGAGAATATAATCATGATGAACCCCTACTCGGTACCCAAAGTATGCTAAATATAACTAAGGCTGTTAGAATCCTGACAAGGAACCAAAAAGATGGTAGGATCAAAAGATTGGACATAAAAAATATCCTATGATTTGAATGGGAATACAACGCTAATCCTCAAAATCATTTGCAAGAATTTATACAATGCATGTGCCTTGCAAAACATAGAAAAAGAGTGGCAAAAACTCAAGTTGTTTCCATGGAAACTGATCAAGGAAGTGGAAAGCTGGTAGTGGTCCTTGGAACCAGAGTCCATTCGCTGATGGAGTACCATGTTAGAACTATTCAATGATAAGTATCAAACGTACTCTTGAGTGTCCAACTTGCAAAAGCAAATCCAAGGATGGAAACAAGGAGGACATGAACCCCTGGATGCTACCATGGGCTGATATTATGCATTGTTACATCATTGCCTAGGCCATGGTTACTCGCAGAGGGAATAACTATGCCATCTCATAGATGGGCTTAGGCACGAAACACGAAGAACCCTTGGGATGTATGCCCAAGGAAGGCTATCTAAGCTAGGGCCCATCAAGTCAAATATTTTTGGAGTAAGTTGCTAAAGAGGAAGGTGAGTTAAGGAAAAGAGAGAGTGTGGAAGAATATAATAGAGATCCTTCCCTCTGAAAGAAGGGAGTTAGATTTTTTGAGGATGAAGAAGAGCCACCACTTGAAGAGATAGTGAATAAGAAAACTGTGCCCATTCAAAAATTTGCATCAAAAGTATTGGAAAAGGTAGATCAAATGTGGGACTCCCTAGATAATAAATTTCAAACCGTTCTTAAAATAGTAGAGGAGTCTAGGGAACAAAGTAGTGATCAAGAAAGGAGAAAAAAGAGAGAAGCTGAATATGCATGTAACAAAGGTAAGGGTAAAGTGGCCATCATCGAAGAGGTTATGGATTCAAATATAGACAATGATGGTGGATGTGAGATATGCCAATATGACCACCCTAAGGGATGTTTCTCTGTAATCTCACATCTGTAGGAATCTGGGGTGTATGCACTCAACCCATGATTAAACAGAAGGCAAACACCCTAAAGGTTACCTTATCCTCAAGGTAACCCAAGGCAGTTCCACCAACCCTTGACATATTATCCAAGTGGAACTCCACCACAACCAAATGAGCAATATTAATAATGGCAACATCCACAATTGTGGGGAATGCCACCACCACGTGAACAGTATCCTTATCGTCAGCTTGACCTATATGGATACTATGTGCAGTAGCTGATCTCTCCATGTGACTCTACTAGTTATGTAACTCCTCTGCCTCACTACCAAGCCCAAGAGTACTATAGAATTCCTTCTCCTAGGGGTGATGTTCCACAAACGAATTATCCTTCTCATCTGGCTACATCTCTTCCACCCTTAGCTCTATTACCACCTGCTCCAGCTATGCAGGGTTAGCTCCCTGCCCAATTGCAGCAATGTAACACTAAAAGGGTTGTTAATCCACAATCTACTGTTAGTTTAGACAACCACATAAAGAAGAGACATTTTTTCTAGAACTAATAGTCCAACTAAGTCCTTACAACCACAAGTGGCTAATCCTCCAAATGCCTCACCATCATTCGAATCTTTGGAACTCCCTTCAAACCAAAAATTGTGCCCAACACATATGGTCATGTTAACTCATGTTGTCACCGATTGGATTAAATTTGGCCACCTTCCTAGGAAATTTTCTGACCTTGGAAGTCCTCTTATATATCTACAAATCATTGGGAATGAACCATGCAAAGCTCTTTTGAATTTAGGTTCTAGTGTCAACTTAATCTCTCAAGAAATGTATAAAGCTTGGAACCTGCCTCCACTAAAAAGGAGTAACATACGTTTAGAGTTGGCCAACCAGTCCATCACTGTCCCATTAGGACTAGTAGAGGACATTGTCACCACTATTTGTGGGTGGTCATATCTAGCTGACTTCCTAGTGCTTCAAGTTAACAACGAAAAGGGGGACTTCCTAATCATAATGGGAAGAGCATGGTTACGTGCAATTGATGTGCACCTAGGAATACGTGATCTTTTCCTAAAAATATCAAAGGAAAACACGTTTGGAAGAAAGTTCCATGCATCGCATATAGTGACATAGGGTGTAATTGCGTGTAGAAGTCCTAGTTTGTACAACGTTTAATATTGATTGCATGCAACCAATGTGCACAAGTAACCAACATACTAAGATGCCTGTATGCAGCAACCACAAGATAGGAAGGCACCTAGTGGTTGGCAGTTGACCAAGAGAGAAATTCAACTATATGTATGGAACCAATTGAGGGTTTGACTTGCACTTACATTGATAGCATAGATACATTAGAGTAACTCCATCACCAACTTCCACGTCTCAACAGTGAAAGCATCAACTGGGGAAAATTGGAAATCCCTAACAATTTTAAGTAAGAGCCTCTTGAGTTAAAACTGTTGCCCATTGGTATGGAGTATACATTTCTCAAAAATGAAAAGCCAGTAATTATTAATGCTAATCTTGCTCATCAACAAAAGAGAGACTACTAGAAATGCTAAAAAAATGGTTGAAATCCTTTGCTTGGTCATATCTCGAATTAACTGGAGTAGACCCTAGGATATTCCAGCATAGAATTTACATTGACCCCTCCATGAAGCCTCGACAACAACTATAGAGGCAACTGCACCCAAAGCTGAAGCAAGTGGTTAAAGAAGAAATTGAACAACTTCTAAAAGCTGGGTTCATTTACCCCATTGCTGAGAGTGAATGGGTTAGTCCCTTAGTCATTGTGCCCAAAAAGAGAGGTAAATGGAGGGTGTGTATAGACTTTAGGCTATTGAACATGGCAACATTCAAAGACCACTTTCCATTGCCATTCGTCGACCAAGTCTTAGACACCATTGCAGGGCATTTCTACTATAGATTTTTGGATGGGTATAGTGGATACAACCAAATCCAAATAGCAGCAAAAGACCAAGCCAAGACTACGTTTATAAGTCCTTGGGGGACATTCACATACAGACAGATGCCGTTTGGCTTGTGCAATGCCCCTACAACATTTCAACATTTGGTTCTAAGTATCTTTCAGCAACAAATAGGAAATGGTGTAGAGGTCTTCATGGACAATTTCTCCACCTATGGAATGGAATTCGATCAAGCATTGGACCAATTAGAGCAAGTACTAAAACAATGTGTTGAAACCAATTTAAGGCTCAACTGGAAAAAATGCCATTTAATGGTCTGAGAAGGCATAGTATTAGGACATAAGATTTCACAAACATGGATAGAGGTAGACCTCGAAAAGATTAAAGTCATCCAAGGAATCATGCGTCAACCTGAAACTGTAAAAGACATTCAATCATTCCTTGGACACATTGGCTATTATAGAAGATTCATTGAGAACTTTTTAAATGTTGCAAAACCATTAGTTAAAGTAACAAAAAAGGATGTACGCTTTGACTGGACCAGGGAATGTGAACTAGCTTTCCAAACCTTGAAGCAGAAGCTTGTAGAAACACCTATTCTATAGGCTCTTGACTAGTCCAGACCATTCCACATAATGATTGACGCATCCAACCATACTCTAGGAGCTGTACTTACACAGTTAGATGACTAGAAATGACCCTATTGCTGGTGCATAACATAACGACATGACAATGGAAAAGGAATTAATGGCTGTGGTATTTGCACTAGATAAGTTTAGGCACTATGTATTGGGCTATAAGGTATTTTTACACATAGATCATAGTGTAATTCAGTTCCTGCTAAATAAACCAACAATGAGCCCTTGCATCATATGATGGCTCATAATCTTACAAGAGTTCGATCTTATGATGATAGATCGTAAAGGCACCAAGAACGTTGTTGCTAATCATTTATCTCGATTAAGATGGGACAACAAAGAGGATGGATATTCGCTTTCTGATCACTTTCTTGATGAATTCCTCTTTGCAAGTGTAGTAAATAATCAATTAACCATGGAGAAAAATTGGTATAGTAGCATTCTTACCTATCTCCTTACACAAGAAACACCACAAGAGTTAGACGTTAAAAAATAGCAGTTTCTAACCGAGCTAAGTATTTCATGGAAATCAATGGGCATATTTATAAGGTATGTTCTAATGGCTTGGTTTGATGGTGTGTTCATGATCTAGATCAGTTATGAGTTCTCCAAGATGCTCATGAGGGTCCTTGTAGGGGTCATTATGCTGGGAGACAAATAGCCATTAAAATCTTGCTTGTAGGATATTATTGGCCTACATTGTTCCAGGATGCTCATCATTCCATCCAATCTTGTGAATGCTGCCAACATGATGGGAAAATGACTGCTAGAATGGATGGTCCACAACAATGTATTCAACCTTTAAAACCCTTCAACATATGGGGAATTGATTTTATGGAGCCTAATACACCAATGTCCAACGAAAAAGCCTACATTGTTATTGTTGTTGACTATTTCACAAAGTGGGCAGAGGCAGCCACTGTTACGAATTGTACATCATCTACCACTGTACAATTTGTTTAGCAACAAATCATTAATATGTTTGGTGTGCCTCGTGCACTTATTTCTGACAATGGTACACACTTTACAGGTGCAACTTTTCAAAAGTTGATGCAACACTTAGGAGTGGAACATAAGCTGACTACACCATATCACCCTCAAGTGAATGGTCAAGCCGAAGTCACCAATAGGGAGATAACAAAAATATTGACACAAACCATTAGCAAATATAGGTGATACTACAGCACCAAACTGAATGATGCTCTTTGGGCATACCGCTCCACATGGAAACTTCATATAGGCTATTCTCCCTATGAGTTTGTATAGTAAACTTCCAACGCTTCCTATTCAAGTTGAGCTCTGTACACTATCTATAGTGTGTGATCTCAACCTTGACCTTACTCTAGCATAGAAAGAATAGTTGATGAACCTTAACTTACTAGATGAAAATCAATTAGTGGCCCTATCATCTAATGAATTGCACAAGGCCTTTAACAAACAATGTCATGACCTAAGGATTAGGAAAGTTAAATATCAACCAAGAGATAAGGTTCTCTACTAGAATCCCACACATGTGCCATAATGAACTAAATTTCAAACGTTGTGGGAAGGACCTTATATTATTTATGAAACTTTTCCTTCAGGGGCCATGATGATTTACAAACCTGAGAGCCCAGATAAGAAATTTTTGGTCAACATCCAACAAACCAAACCTTTCCAATACTACCTTTGTTGGTGGACAACCTTGCTCGTTATTTTGGATCTCCTCCTTCCAACTTAGTAGTGGGGGAGATGGCCACCAATGCTAACCATTCTAAGCCCTTAGGTATTTTTGTATTTTTGTTTTATACATATTTGCAATTTTTACTTATTTTTTTACACCATCGTTCACATTTTTACCATTTCTTTGTTTGATTTACTTTCATTCGTCATATAATAAGTGCTCATGATGGTGGATTGTACTATAATGGTGTTGATTGCTAATGTTTGGTTTTTACCTTTGACTCTCAATGTTGATACTAAGATATGGTTCTTTTGATGAAACAGGCAATGAGTCCACATCATCCATTCATCCATTCAACTTTGTGATCTCCCTTGGCTTTGGAACTATACTATCCTTTTTTCTAAATGAACTTATTAATGAATTGGTGGCTAGGTATTCTTCAAACCAAGGATGGACTCAATGGTTGAAAAGGGTGTGACTTCAAGGGGATTTGACACACTTGTATTGGCTATTCTCTTGGGTATTTGGATGCTTTTCATGGGGTTTTCACCATTCTTCCATTGACCAAACATTAGGAAGTTGAATGAATTAAATAAGTATTTGCATGGTGTGGTTCTCACGTCAAAAAAAAAGACTGGTGAGAATTTAAAGCACACCCCTTAGACATAATAATGAAATATGGGCTACAAACACTGGTTATGGCATTGGAAAGACATGTTACCCATGCCTAAAGGTTCCCTCTAACTAAGGCCCTTTCTCGCTTTCTGCTTCTCTATCTTTCTCTCCTTGGAATGGTGGTGACTCTATGAATGCATTCTTGTTGCTTCAAGAGAACAGGTTGGTCAAATGTGTTGATGTGAGGTCACTGAATGTGGTCTGTTTGAATCCAGATTTGGAATGAATTCTATTTAGTCACCGTAACCATAAAATACACAAGGGAATTTACATAATGTTGCTTTTGGGATTCCATTCCATTTTCTCCTCTCCTTCCATATTTCTTCCCATAGTCCACCTCATTGCCAATTTTATGATCAATCTATATCTTGGTTGGGGCATTGTTCATATTTGGTAACTTCTTGTGGGCAAGTTCTTAACCATTATTCCATATGTCATTCCTAGAGCCTATGGACTCTTTGGTTTGTGGGTCTGTCAGGGCATAAAAGGCATGAGCCTACTTTGGGGAGGACCCACTGACATTCCTTTATAGTAAAGTTGTTAAGTTCTTTCCCTTAAACATTCTTTGTAATCAACCATTTCTCGTTTCATCCCCTTCCATGACATCCATTTTATCGGCTTCACCATGGTTATTTCTCTTATCTTTCTTATTCCTTCAGTTTTCCCACCCTATTACTACCGGAGGTTCACTCTTAGTTGTGGTGGCCCTGTCACAAATTTTTCCATTCTATTACCTATCTCACCCCTACACCTTGGGTAGTTATCAGTTAAAAACCTCTAACCCAGTATCTGCCATACCCACAACCCAGCCAAGGTACTTCATATCAGGGCAAGGTATCAACTACATTGTATCTTATCTATCCTTGCTAATTCATGACTGTGTTGTGTGTGCAGATGACAACCATATAAACAATGGATTGGGATAGGAGGGAGCACTCGGGATGGACTGGAGCAGGAGTAGTTCTGCAAGGAACATGCTTCATTAAGTGGCTATGAATAAACAATGGAGTGCACATTTCTGACATTGGTAGTAACACACCTCATTCTCTTTTCTCTCTCTCTTTCTTTTCATGTTGTCAGATGAGGGTCTAGATGTAATCTATGTACTATGTTCACCATAATGGTTATGAACATCAATGCTATAATATGTTTGTCGATCCATTCACCGAGCACTTTGAGTCTATCACCCATGTCACTGTTAGTTGTCATTCAGTCAATAATCCCATACCTTCCAAATATTTTGTAAGGAACTTGGGGATAAGTTTTCATTCAGTTGTGGGGGTATGATGAACCATGATATCAAGGTCACGATATCGGGTCTGCAATATCGAGGTCGTGATATTGGGTCCGCGATATTAGAGCCTGCTAAGCAATATTGGACATCCGATGCCGAAGCCTGTCTCGTCACCTATAAATAAGAGGTAGGCGCATTTGGTTTGGCAATAGGTTAATTTAGTCTCTTAGTCCCTTACCCAAACTCTTGCATTTTTTGCTTCTCAGAGTTAAAATTATTTCTGAGTGCCCGTAGTAGGAGTCATAAAGCGAATGGATCTTTATTCGAGCATTGTGTACCTGAGCAAACCTTGTGGTCGAAAATAAAGACAAACTTTTTGATAACCCTTGTAGCATTCAGAATAGATTATCTCTTACCCTTCATGTTATTTATAGTTATTTAATGCTTTCTGTAGTTAATTAATGTTTTCTCTCTCATCCTGTTAATTCTTCCAAGTAAGCACACTCAGTACGATCACTTCGAGCATGCATGGAACCCTTGGTAACCTAGTAATGATTAGAATTTGGTAATCCCAATAGTGCTACACTAGTTTAGGATGTGTACGGAAAGTGGGAACGGATGCTGGTGTTAGGACTAGTTAGAGCATAGTTAATTAGTTAAATTAAATTAGTTACTTAATTATTTCACTTCTACCTTTTTAGCACCAGGACATAAAACATAAAAATATATAAAAAATCATATACCTCAAGTTTACTTAACCATACAATTATGCTATACAAGTGAGCTTGGGAAGACAACGATTAACTAACCTGTTCTTGTTTTGTAAAGGTGCACAAGCACTTAGTCCTTGGAATTTGACTGGATCATGTGTGAATGCTTGTATTCGTATGGTTGAGCGTAGGGATACCTCTCCGCTCATCAATATTGAAATGGATGAAAAATAAATTCAATGATACATCACACTAGATTAAAAGGTAGTTTTGCATAATTTTAATTTGATTAATGTAGAATAACTAGTTTATGAAAATTCTATCAAATTTATTGCCTCAAGGCTATAACTTTTTGTAACATTTTGTCCATCCAAGGTTAACTAGGAGATGGTTATGTTTACATGAAATATGTATTGTTAGGAATGGTTCCTATATCAATACAATGTGTGTTATAGATTTTTAGAGTTACATTTTAAGTGTTTGTGTTTCTACTTCAAAATCATGGCAAGTGTTGATTATAGTGAGGCAATTGATATTACTCATACAAACCTCTTCTATAGCTTCAAGAATACAACTAGTTTCAAAAAAGCTGAAAAATAGCAAGTGGGCAGTTTCCACTTGCTTATCCTTTGGAACTATGGGGATGCCATGTTGAAATTATCTTCACGTACATTATTACGCAAGAAATAAAGGTTGATACTTTATAAAGAGCACTAAGTTTGTTGCATTTATAGGTACAATTGAATACTAAAATAGACTAGTTTTAGATCTTGAAGCATGAAATAAAGGAACAAATAAGGTCATGCTATTTCTCAAATAAGTTACACTTTGCATATTTAAGTTACTTGTTCTTGTATATATTTATAATGTCTTGTGTTGAGTTCTTAATTATTATATCTTTTATTAAAATAAAGAATGTTCAAACCATTGATCATTTGTACACTACCATGGTTATTAAGTTTGGAGATATGGGCATGATTGAAGAAGAATAAGTTATAATTGAAACTATGATGGTTTCAAAAAAGACATGGTCAAATCTTAAAGGATTATCTTTAAAGAGTAGCACAATGGATTTGATCATGCACCACCATGCCTAAGAAAATAAGTTCTTGGAATATGAAGCAAAAATTAAGTTTTTTAAATCAATAATCAAGAAATATATTCCAAATAAATATATTTATAACTTCTCCAACTAGAAAATCATCACTTAGTACAACAATAAACATATTGAGTCCAATGTCTTGGAGAAGGTAATAACTAATCAATAACTAGCATTAAATTTAACTATTGCCATTTCAAAAAAATAACATAATTCATTCTATGACCTTCGCATACTATTATGTTATTTCATGTTATCTGAAATGTATGAAGGTAGAGGAGAACTTGTCAAAGGATTAGGTCACCCACCATGATTATTAACCTATTCTAATAAATCATCAAATAGTTTAACTAAAGAATAGTGCTAAATTATTAGAAAAAGAAAAGTAAGCCAAGAAGAAGCTACTACTGTTCATGAAAATAAAACACATTCTAACAATTTCTCTTGATAGCATATGGTTAAAGATGACAAAGGAATAAGTGGAGGAGTTACAAGCTAAATTGGCCTTTGTAATTGCTAATAAAGAAAGAACTCTAGTTAAGAAATATATAGTACAAAATATTGCAATCTCAAGGTGGAATTTTGACATTAAGGTTAAGGAAAATAAAAATTACAAGAAGAAAAGAAGGTTTTACAAAAGTTAGTGAGGACCAAAATAAGAGCTCATCAACTACTTCAGTAGTCTAAACCATGGTCAAACATGATGGATGTTGCTGACTATGTTGATGAGCAACTAAAGGTACTACTTGCAACTAATGTGAATTCAATATTTTCAATTAACCATGGATAGAACTATGTTAGCTTAGGTGACAATGACTAAGTTAAAATTCATAACGTTTGCTTCTTCTTCCTATAGTCCTCAAGCTTCTATAGTTACAAATGATGAAAGATCTCATGCTCCATCTTCACAAATTGTGGAAGAGATTAACTGAAATGATGATCTTAATATCTATGAATTTGATACTATTATAAATTTTGAGCTTACCAAATAAATATTTTCCATTATTTTCAACAATTTGTGATTATGATAGTTATTATATACATACTAATACCATTATTTGTGGGTTAATGCAAGATATATTCTTTTTGATCCATTATAACTATCATCTCCATAAACATTCATTGTCATGGTTTGCATTTGTATGTAACTTATTATCATTTGACTAGTTAGACTCAATTACCCTCATCTTGAGGATCTTAAATTCCTAATGAAAAGTAAATGCAAAAAATTAAAAAGAGTATCTTATTTTAAGAGGTTCAAAAATGACTATTCCACATTATTGTCCAACCAATGGTCTTTTATGTCTACAAGGAATGTTTCTTCAAAATTATTTTTTCTTTATGAGGTATATTAGTCATTGATTGTTGATATTATTTTATGATACATGTATGTTCAAACTGTAAGTTCCTTAATCTATAACTGAGAGACCACAACTTGGACTAATGGTAACTTGCTTGTTTCTCAAGTCATTAGACCTAGGTTTTAGCTTTAGTGTAACCACTTGAAATAGTTTAGACTTTCACTTATCCACTGACCCTCGTAGGATCCCACCTTGACTAGATGAATATTAAGCATTTGAGTAATGATCTTTTTAATCAATAATTAAAGTTTCATTTCTTTGCTAAATAATGTCATGCAAAAGCATTATATTCAAGTTACTTATGCTAAGTATTATTTCCATTCCCTCTTGTTGAGTTAGCTACTACTTTAATAATTCAATGTATTTTAGATATAGGATCATGTAGTACTAATCATTTATAAGTGAACTTCAATTGGATATCTAACTATAAGAATATTATAATATTTTCTACTTGGTCGAGCTCTATAATATTTCATTAATGTTTAGAAAATTTAGTTGGAAATTTTTAGTCTTTTTAGTTTTATTAAATGTGTGCAATTTATTTTCATATCATTTAATTTTAAAAAATATTTCTTTTATTGAAATAGAACTTCTTAAATGTAGAAAGAAATTAATATTACCAAGTGAGCAAGAAGCCATTACATACCCATAATAATTTCCTTGAAAAGGTTCATCTCTTGGTTCGAAATTATTATGATAATTATTTATGTTTCATGAAAAAGTTTGAACAACTAGTAGTTAGGATCTTAGACAAAAAACTCAACCAAAATAATATTTTATATAAAAAATTTCATCTCTTGACCTAGCTTTATGATGATAATTTTTTATTTTCTATGACATAGTCTAGTCAACTAGTGATTGACCTTTTGGGAAAAATAATATACCAAAGATTTATGACCATACCATAGTTTGAATGTGGTGGCCTTGGACAATGACCTAGATGGAACATGATTTAAGATGTAAATTATAATTGCATGCACTTCCCTCCATAGTTGAAGGCCTAATCTTGAATTTCCTATGTACATCTTATCATTTCTATTATTATAGTTTGATTCTTACATTCAATAGCCCTAATTTATTAAGATGTGTATGCTACCATGGTATGCTGTACAACTCCATTCTTTACAAAAAATTTCATTAATTTTATTTATGTGGATTCTTCTTCTTGGTCTATCTATATCTTCTTTAGATTTCTTCTAGATTGCATTTTGACCTCTTGTTTAACTCATACATTGGAATCTAATATCAAAAAAGACATCTCAAATAAGTACCTAATGAGTGGCAAATACCCCCTACATTCAACCATATGAATCATAAGTATTCACACATGATCTAGTTGAATTCCATGGATGGGACTAGTTATGGCATCTAGATCATTATGTCTTGATCATAGTTCACTATCTTCCCACCTAGATTAGTGGTATCTTTGTCATGTATGATTTAGTCCAAAGTGAGACATATGATAATTGATGTTATTGCGACCTTATGCTACTCATAATGATAATAGAGAAATTAATTGTTTAATCTAATTAGTCTAAAATAGCCTACATGTGATGATTATCCATTCCTAACCTTCCATACATGCCTTGGACTTTGTGCAACTACTGCTGGGATTACCAAGCATACCATTACTAGGTGTACCAAACGATAACACTACTGGGTTACCAAGTAATTACACTTAAGCACTCATGATTAGTCATACTCATTTCTCTTGATGATAGAAACAATAAAGAGCAATAAATGATAAACATTAACTAAGAAAAATAGTAAGAATTTAAGTAATTAACAATAATAAAGCTAAGTGGATGTTGCAATGATAGAAGTAATCTCAATCTTTATTGATGAACACGTAACATGTCCAAGTACGTCATATTTGAATAAGGATGTTGTACAATCACTTAACATAACATTGTAGGCATGCACTAGAAAAAAACTAACACCTATTTATTTCCTTCTCTATGTCTAAATCTATATCTAAACTATGCATCCAAGTGTTGTAATTATAGGCTATCACGGATGATGCAATATTAGATCTTCGACATTAGAGCTTGTGCCTTGATATCAGATACCTTATAATGTGGCTCCAATATCAAAGGCCTACCAAAACATGACTCATAATACCCTCATGACTAAATAAAAACTCATTCTTGAGTTAAAAAATGAGGAACAAGTTCTTTACAAAATATTGGGAAGGTATGGGATTATTGACTGACACTAACAGACACATAAACTAACTGTTTCATGCCATAGTGGTGTTTTACAAAAAATGAACATGACATGACAAAACAACAAAATTGGAGAAGCTATTTAGTTCTTGGAGGTGGTGGCTCTTTCATTAGCTACTTCCCTTTGTCTTCAAGCTTCTAGAATTTGTAATGATTTAGGATTTTCTACAACTTCTTCTCCTCCGTTCTTAGGTCATGCACCATCTAGGTTGATGATCCAATGTGTGTTGAAGTTGGTACATCCCACGGACATGGTAGCTATGAGAACATATGATTGGCTTTTACATACCATGCCATGAACTACCTCCATTCCTCCTCAAAAGCCCTAGCCTTTTCTCTCAATTCATGATAATCTGTTAGCCTCTTGGCTAGGTCTAAAGCTGTATCTCTTTGTCCATGGTAGTGAGCCTTAATTTTTTCTAGTTCTAAGTTTGCCACATGAGGTTTCTATAGAACATCTTTTCTATCTACAAAATCCTTTTCATATAAAGCATAAGTGGCTACTACTTATTATTTTAGTTCATTTCTGGGCTGACCTGTTGTTAACATGGCTAGGTTAGCATAATGAAGGTTAGCTAACATCATGTACTCCTTCAAATCCTCAATCTATAGATCCTCATTTTTCACTTTCACTTGGTGGACTAGGGTGTAGCTATTTAGAATGGGCTACTAGTTAGGATTTTGCACTAACATGGAACTGATGCAAACCTTTGCCATCTAGATTTCTTTCTCATTGATTTGCTTGTACATGCCAATCTGGTCTCGAAAGTGCTCTTTTGGCTTCTCATTATTTTTTACCTCATTCTACCACACACATGTCTCAATTGCATACTTTTGACATATGGAACATACCTCCTCCATTGAGAGGGTTCAGTTCTCTTTGGCCAATCTACTTATGTCCTGGTTAACCCTCACTAGTTGCTCCCTCAATTGGTGGATGCTCTCTTCCAAAATGTTTTTTTACTTCTCGACGGTGGTCAACCTTGTGTTGTTAGCAGCAAGCAACTTGTTTTCCTCCTAAGTAGTAGTCAGTGCCTTCACATGAGCATATGTGTATGCTTCGGTGGCTAAGGCATTCCAAACCACTTTCTTATTCTCTTGTTCAACCAATTTATTTTGCTTAATCAATTAGCCTAGCTACTCTATTTGGATTGCTCCAATTGGTTAGGTGCAATGAATTGGGAAGGATTCCTTCTTTTGATACTTAAGGTAATGAGCTCTTGTTGTAATCAGTGTACCTCTACTTCTGCATGCTCTACCCTAGTCTCTGCCATGATTAGCTTTTCTTTAGTGTCTATGAGGTTGGATTGAACTCAATGACATCACTAGGAATGTAGAAGAGGGTTATCATGACTTGCCCAGTCTATAGCAATCTATTAAGCACATCCTCATGAGCCTTTGGAGTCATCGAGATCCTGGCTAAGAATTATGTGTCTTTGGTTCTAGTTAATTCCATTGGGGATACAACAGTCACATTAAAAGATTCTTTTATATGATTTTTTATAACTTTTGATGCACCTACTACATCTTGGTGTTGCATGATCATAATTGTGGCACCTTCTCCAATTTTAAGCATCACTTGAAAAGATGCAGTGTTCCTAGAGATCTATTGTGACCATTGGGCTTCTTCTACTGATTGTAAAGAAATATATCCCCTTGTTGGATTGTCTAAGACTATACATTGAATGACATCATCAATGACTTGGAAGAGGTTGGATTTGTTCCTACTTCCCCAACTGAGAGTTTTAGCAATTTGCTATAAATGGCTCATTACAGGTCTATAATCTTGCAACTGTGGTGGTGGGACTTGTTGCTCTCATTGTTGCTCTGGTTCTTGTTCTTGCTCTTTCTCTGGTTCTTATTCTTTTTCTTTCTTTGGTTCTTATTCTTGCTCTTCACCATGATCTTTTCTTGGTGTTGTTGGTTTAAGAAACTTAGAGAATGAAGCATTTGGAGTCCTTCTGGAAATGTCATTGGTGTAATCCAAGATTCTAGCTCACTTGCATAGCTTCCTAATCAAGCAATGGAATGGAAGTGTTGGTTTCCCTGCCTCTCTTTCCTTGAACTATCATTAAATCTCCATGAAGTACAATTGCTAAGGTTGGCTTTATACTTGCCCATCAAGATTGCACTTCCTATGGTTGTGCAAGTTGATATCATGTTTAGCCCTGTAGTGGGGAAGAGGTGGTATGTGCCTACTTTGAAGTAAATTCTCTCCTCTAGAGTCAACTCATTACATATTTTTACTTCTTTATTATATGCCCTTTTCAGTCATAGCTTCCTTGTTTTTGTGTCATATCTTATGGATAGGTGTGCTACTTTGGCCTCCACATTGGGTATGTTTAGAGCTTCTGCAATGGCTTTGATTGAGAAAGAAATAGATATTCCATTGATTTTGATGGTGGTGTCCTCCTCTTTATTGTATCAAAATTGATATGTCTCACTGAGGTACCATTCACCACTTTTAGAAAGGATGTGCCATAAAGGTGATGCATGAATATGAGTTTTAACTATCTCAGGGACAAATTGCATGAATGACCCAAAGTTCATTTCCACTATGACCATGGTTAACATGGATCGCTCTTGGATGACTTGGAGGCATATTTGGGACAATGTAAGATGTTGTGCCTATGCTTGGGCCTATGTTCCTATAGCCTCCACCTAGACTGATTGCCCTGTAATAGGGGCCTCTTGATGAATGGTAAATGATTATGCCTCCTATTTATAATGCTTAGTTGGTGGACCTTATTCTCCTAGTTGGCCTCTACCACCTCTTGGGCATTTTCTTGCACCCTGTGAAGGTCCTTCTTGTTCTTCTCTTTTTTGGATCATTTGAAATTAATCAAGGATTTTGGGTTACTAAGGTATTTTTCATTTATCATTAATAGGTTTATACCTTACTCATGTCCTTAGTTTCATTAAGTTCTTAGTTCATGTGATTGCAAAGTTAGAAAGATTTCAAGGAAAATGCCCAAAAAGTGTTAACTTCTTTTATAACCCTTCACAATTGACTTCTTTTTCCTTATGTATGACTTATAATGATGATTATAATTTCTTAGGTGTGTTAATTAAAGGTTTTGGCATGCATACAACTGATTGTTCATTAAAAATTTTAAGTTTTTTAAACATTCTTACCCTTATAATACCTTTCAGGCAATAGAAAATTTTGAAAAATTGGCACATGTTTTTCACACAGGCACCCACACCCCCCCCCCCCCCCCCCCCCCCTCTTCAAAATAAAATTGAACACTATGGGATCAAATAGGTTCAAAAACCATGGAAATTGAAGTAGCATGAAGCAAGATATTGCATATGGAGTAGCCAATATTAACACCCCTCTGATACTAGGTACCCGATATTGGAGGCATCTAATTTGCATTTCATGGAAACATTTAGTATGAAAAATGAAGCTTTATGATTGGTTGGAAGGTTTTATGTAAAGTTTAAAGTTATGGGGTGAGTGAGAATACAAATTTGAGAACTGGTAATGTTGGAAAATAGATTTGTAGGAATTAAAAGCTTTGGAAGATGCAAGAAAAGGGTATTGAATCCATGATATAGGACAAATAGGTTGTATGATAATGGAAGGCTTTGAAATTGACATTTATGCACTTGGAAGGTTCAAGATGATGTGGTTGTGTTAGACAAGTATAAGTTATAATAGTTATACAAGTGGGTCCTTCCCAAAGCAAGCTCCAGCCTTTAATGCCCTTGTATAACCACACTTAACAATGTCCATAGGCATCAAAGGGGTTGAGTGCAACACATACCTGTTTAGCAAAACACACATGTTAGTACCACCAATTTAAGAAAATAACTCTATGTTACACAAAACCACAAGTTATGATCATACAAATAGTGAGATGAGATGGACTTTAGAAAGGATTGTAGAAATTGGGACATGAGGTGCCTAACCATAGGCATAATGAATCCTTGTGTGTTATTAATGGTTAAAGTAATCATTAGCCCTTCTTTCCAAGATTCAAACCAAGTCCAAACCACTTTATAGTGACATTGCATTAGTTTATCTCTTGGATTTACAACCATAAGCCTACCACTGTTGCAAGGGGTATCATCACTTGGCATTTTGTCCAAGGGAGAAGTTTATTCATCGCGCTTTTTTTTTTTTGATTTCTAAGAAGCCACCAACCTTCAAGCATGGGTAACATGTCTTTCTAGTGGAACCCTTAGAAATTTTTCCTATGCTCTTTTATTTTATTTTTATTTGTGTCAACCTTACCAAAGGAGACTACCTTTAGGCATGGGTAACATGTCTTTTTAGTTACATGGTAAGGAAAAATTTATTTTACTCTTACCCTCATTTTTCATTAGATCTAAAAGGATATAATTACAACCTTAGCAACATGATCGAACATACAGAAGTGGTCAAAGAGATTCCATAAGTTCCCTTGATGTCACACCCTTTACATTCCCCCGTGGTTCTTCACTTTTCTGTCTAGGCACAATGATTACAAGTTTATTCTTAGTTTGATGATGGAAAAGAATATCATTATGACCATGGTAAGAACCTCTTATGAATGGGATGGATGGATAGATGGATGATGTGGCCTTAATGTCTCGATAATTAGTCCCTCGTGACTTTGAAAACATAGAGAAAACCTCACCTATTTGGATTGCATCTTGTCATTTCATTCACAATTATATTATTGACAAAGAAAATAAAAAAAAAGATGGAAAAAGTTGAAAAGGATGGAAAAAATTTGTATCAAGAAATGAGAAAATGATAAAAAATTGTAAAAAAAAAAGATGAAAAACACTCATTAATTCTTGATCTTAGGATGGGGCATCTCCCCCATGACTAAGCTTTTGACCATAACAAGAACTAATAAGTGGGTAGGTAGGCTCCATGAATTTGTGAAACAGTGTTAAAATTTCATTTTTAGGCTATTTGGTGTCTTCTGGTTTAGTGGTGGCTGCGTAGATGGGTTGTTGCTCACACTTGGTTTTGAAACATACAATGGGTCAGAATAGGAGTTTTGTTAACTTTGTAGATGTCTGGCTTGTGATTGCACCCTTTATCATGATTAGTGTTCATGGATTCTTTTGTCTCTCCATAGTGCTAGGTTCATCGTTTTTGTCAGGTGTTGAAGTAATGATGGATGTTGGCCTTTCCATAGGATTGGAGGACATTAGTTGTGAGAGGAAGGGTGTTGCACTTGATTGAAATTGTGCTAGTTTGGATGAGTTAGTAGGTCCATGACTATTGTGCTCATGCATGGGAACCATAAAGAAAGGACATGGTAGATATCTAGTAGCATTATCATTTCCATGTATGTTCGTAGCATAAGTGGCATTCTTTCATTGATGTTGTGGTGCTGAACCTTTCTATTTTGCTAGCTGTGACGTGTGATGGAGGTGAGTATGAGAATATTAAGGATATGATGGAGGATGAGAGGTGTGAGATGGTGACCTCATAGAAGATGTTGTGGGTTGATGATATTTGAGAGAGTTGTAGTAGTCATTTGAAGTAGAGAAAGTAGAACTAGTTGGGGAAACAGGTTGTTGAACATAGTATTTGGATGGGTCCTGCTGATAACAAGGGTAGTGCTAGTTTGATGATGGCCTCCTCCACAACTATAGGTTTTACCACTATGGTTGATGATAGTATTAAGGCTAGTAAGAAGTCCCACTAGGATAGTACGATTGGCTATTGGACTTTCTATAATTACCTTGTGAGAAAAGTAATTTCCTAGGCATTTCCTTTTGTATGAACTTAGATTCAATGAAAAAGCCCAATACTCATGTAGATGTAACATGATTGGGAAATAGCCCTTTGGATGGTCATATAGGTAGATGTCACATCCATCATCTTCTTCGATGGTTGAGTCTCTAGCCCCTTCTTCTTCAACCCTTTCCCCTTTTTATCGATCAGTGTTCTTACCTGTCTCTTAGTCCCTTTTCATCCCTTTGTTGTGATCACTTAATTTGTTTTGCATTACTCTCTTCTCTACTATTTCTACGCAAGTTGTAACTTTCTCATTTATCCATTCTAACATCTTATCTAACCTTACCTGAAGTTCAACAATAGTCTATTGCATTGACAAAGTATGTTGTGAAATCACCTCATGGAGAGTTGCCTCTTTATTTTTATCATATAGATGAACCATCTTCTTTTGAAGAGTTGGGTCCCTATGATATTCCTCAACATTCTCTCGTTTACATAGCTCTCCTTCTTCTTTTTCCACACACTCGATTAGCCTTTGGATCTAATGGGTTCTTAGTTCATATAATCGACCTTAAGCATACCTCCCAAGGGTCTCTCTCATTTGACTACAAAGCCCATCTATGATGTGAAAAAGTTGCTCTTCTTGAGAGAAACCATGGCCTAGACATCTATATAGTAAAGAATAGTATCTATCTAGGGCCATATCTAAGGGTTCATGTTGTTCTTATTTCCATCCTTGGATTATTTTCCTTAGGTTGGACACCCTCACATAGGTTTGATATTTCTCATTGAAGAGTTCCAACATTGTGGACTAGTGATGGATTGAGTTTGGTTTTAACAATTTATACCACACTTCAGCTTTGTCTCTTAGTGTCCTAGGGAAGAGCTTAAGCTTTTTCCACTATTTTCAATGTTCTATAAGACATAGGCATCATGGAAGGCTTGTAAATGATGTTGTGGATTAGAATTATAGCCTCCCACAAATTTAGGAATGTTATTCATATCAAGCCTTTTGATGAGTTGCCATTTAGTTAACCGCGATATCGCATACGCGATATCACATCCTGTCTCCTCATCTATAAATAAGAGGTAGACAGTTTCGATAGGCAGTTTTAGAGTTATTTTTTATTTTAGTTTTCATTTTTCCTCTCAACCCTTTTCCTCCCAGTGTATGCCTGCAGTGTGGTGATTGTAATTGTACGACATCCTTATTCGAGTGTGATGTACTTGGACATGCACATGACTGGAAATAAAGATCGAGATTACTTCATCACTGTAGCATTCANTCTCTCACCCTTTCTCTCTTAGCTTAGTTAATATTATCTTCCATTGTCTTCAGGAGTAGCGTTAGCATAGAAACACATCATACACCTCACTCTGGAGTAAACCATATGTGACAAAGTTAACACTAGTCTAGATGGGAAGATAGCGAACTGCGACCCAAGGATAACTATCTAGACACCATAATTAGTCCATCGACAGAGTTCAACCAGATCGTGCGTGAAACACTTGTATTCATATGGTTGAGTGTAGGGGCACCTAACCACTCATCACCTTTGATGCTTGTGGGGTATTTTAACTACCTCTATAATCTACATCATGCTCTTAGTGGCCAACAAGGGTTCACCATTATTAGACATGTCATGGTGAAAATTTCTAATTCTATTTGTTTGATTGTGATGATCTTATCTATGCTTATTTTGATGTCTTTGATTTTGCCCTTAGTTTTGATTTCTATCTTTATCCTGACCCCACAGTGAATCTCTAACTCTATACCTATGTTCATCTTCATCATAACTAAACATTGAAGAGGAAGAAGAAGATGAAAAAATGGGAGAATCACCATGGCTTCTATAGTTCTACCCATGTTCCCTTGATTTATCTTTTCTAGGTTTTAAGGAGGTCCTAGGCCTTGAGGTCCTCCTTGATCTAGGACTTGCTCCATCTCCTCTAGGATTTACTACCTTAGGTGAATGTAGTCCTTGAGTGTACTAAGGATGGTCTTGAACACATGAAATCCTTGCATGAGGTTGGTCACTCCAATTTTCTTCAATATATATCTCATTAATTCTCCAATGAATATTCTCTTCATATGATGCATTATCACTTCCACGTGAAAGAGACATTGTTGTTAGTTAATGATGTGTGTGACTTAATATTTTCTAAAAGATAAATTGTTAATGCATCTACAGCGATCATGTATAATATAACTAATCTAGATAACTAGCACCATCCCTAACAACGCTACCAATGATAAGCAACAGGTACCCCCTACACATAACCATATGAATCATAAGCATTCATGCATGATTTGGTCAAATTCTATGGATGGGACTAGTTGTGGCATCTAGATTGTTATGTGTTGATCATAGTTCACTGTCTTCCCACTTGGATTAGTGGTAGCTTTGTCACATATGATTTAGTTCAAAGTGAGGCATATGATAATTGATGTTATTGCAGCCTTATGCTACTCCTAACGATAATAGAGAAATTAATTATTTAATCTAATTCCAATGAAAAGTAAAGTTTAAACTAGCCTATGTGTGATGAGTATCCATTCCTAACCTTCCATACATGTCTTAGACTTCATGCAACTACTGCTAGGATTACCAAGCATACCGTTACTAGGCATACCAAACAACAACACTACTGAGTTACCAAGTAATTACACTTAAGCACTTGTCATTAGTCATACTTATTCTGCTTGATGACAAAAACATTAAAGAGCAATAAATGATAAACATTAACTAAGGAAAATAGTAAGCATTTAAGTAATTAACAATAATAAAGCTAAGTGGATGCTGTAATGATAGAAGTAATCTCGATCTTTATTGCCGAACATGTAACATGTCCAAGTACATCACATTTGAATAAGGATGCTATACAATCACTTAACATCACATTACGTGCATGCATTGAAAACAAACTAACACCTATTTATTCCCTTCTCTATGTCTAAATCTATATATAAACCATGCATCCAAGTGTTGTATTTATAGGCTAGCATGGATGAAGTGATATTGGATCCCTGACATCAGAGGTTGTGCCCTGATATTGGATAATCGATAATGCAACTCCAATATCAGATACCAAAATATGACTCATCAGTACCTATTCCTCCAATTAGTTGTGGAATGTATCTCAAGTTACCGTTAAGATCAACATGGGTTTTGACTATATATAGATCATAAGAAATGACCCTTAAAAAGGCATATATTGATGTAGCAAATAAAGAAATGGTAGGTCTTACATTTGTGGTACTTTCCAAATAAAATATTTTGATTATTGAAAAATATTACCTACAATTTACAAAGTGATATATTACAAGAGTTATGAGGCTTTCAATCTTCAAAGCATACTTATTCAAGAGTAGTGCATTAGATTAAAGGGAATATGATTTCACTATTTTCCTATTCCATATTTTAACTTTTTTTTGTCATTGATGTACAAATCAACATCAAGGATTTGTTGTATTAAAGAACTGAGCATTATCAAAAAATTATATTTGTTTGCATTGATAATTTTTAAGTTCACAATATTTTAAACTTTACATAAATGATTTACACATGGATCATTTACTTATAAGACACTTTTTTTAATCAACAATATCAAGAATTATTTTGTGGAAAAAATTATTACTCACAACCACTAGCTTAGATGTCTATTATATATATATATATATATGTAATTTAATTGAGAGAATATTTTTTCTTTACAAAAAATTAAATCTTATGATCAAATGTTCTCAATTGATAGATGAGGAACAAGATTTCTAACTTGAATCTTCCATGATTTCTTCATGAGGAAGAAGATTCATGTATTTCACCATGGTACATTCTTCTTCTTAGCCAAATTTTTTTTCTTACACTTATCAAGCATAAAAAATTTAGCTAGGAGGGAAATCATACCATGGTGGAATGCACAAATATTCTTCCTTATAAAGAGATTATGAAAGATTCATTTTTTGAAATCTTCCTCCTTTTCCATGGGTTAAAAATATTTGATTGTAAAATTTGATTTTGCATAAAGAGTAAAAATTCTCTAAGCCAAATTATAAATATATACAATAAAAATATATCTAAGCTAGCTAGTGAATAATTAAAATTAACATGTCTAGAAATACCATCTAGATGGGCTTTTTGCATTTAGATATTTAGTAAGCTCTTTTCTATACCAAATGAAAATACAACCTAAGCTTCAATATTTTTCAACCATTATAGTAATAAAAAAATATGTTGCTCACCTAGCTGAGCTATAAGTTACATTTCTATATACTTCATCCATATGAGTTTGTTCCATCTAAGTAGCCTTACAAAGATACATGCTAAATAAGCTGGAAAGAAATTTTGTAAACACACGAAAAGCTTTTCTAATAAAAAATATGAGCTCACCCAACATCTTAGCTTGTAACACAAAGATTTTTGGACAAAAACTATAACACTCCTATTAATTATTTATAAAAAATCATATAAATAATTAATAAAGATGCTATGAAACCCCAAGGATCTGGATTTAGCCTTGATTTACTAATTCAAAAGGAAGTGGTAAAATAAAAAAATTTATTAATTAAAAAAAACATAGTGGAGGAATACAACATAGTAAAATTTTGTTTTAATTGTATACATAATTAAATTAAATTTATTTAACAAAAATTAGAGATGTGTGTAGGCACAAAAATATAGATGTCTAAAAATTTCACTAATTTCATCATAAAATAGTATACAAAATAACATTCCCAACGATACTTCTTTCACCTTAATTAAACATCTAGAAACAAAGATATTCAAGATTAAATTTTATCAATTAATTAATAAAATTAAAAATAATAATTAAATAAAATATTAATATATAATAAACAATATTAGATTTTCCCAAACATATAGTGCACACCAAAATGAAAAATGTTCCTTGCAATCTCATAGTTCCAATGACATAGATGACAATTTGATATGTATTGTACTTTATTATTTATTCACAAAAGTAGGTACATGTCTCAAGTAACCCAAAGGTATATAAAGTTTCTACTTTACAAAAATACAAAATAAATAGAAATGATTTTCCTAGTTTACAGGGTCCATGTTGTTCAGAATTGATCCACCTTTTCCCATGTTCCTTTTCTAGTGTTTCCATGGCTACTTTGAACACTTTGCATCAAAATGCAAGAGGAGTCAAAGCTCTTCAAATAAGAAATGTTATTATATTTCCCTCTCCATGGAGCATAAAGTTTTTGGGCCAAAAGTCATAGGATACACGCTAGGTAAATTTTTCCAATAAAAATATTCAAAATGTTTCAAGGTTTATAAATGCCACAAATTTTTCAACTATCGAAAAGAAATGCAAATATCCAAAAGAAATCCATAAATCCAAAATATATCCAAAAATCCCAAAAATGTATATTTTATCTAGGCATTTCCAAAGGCTAAGTCTTAATTATCTTCACTACCAACAAGAACCATTAGATCTTGGAATAACCTCACTATTATCATCGAATTATATTTTAAATTAATTTAATATCCAAAAATATCACAAATTTGTCTAGCAAAAATACAAAGAATGTATATTTTAACTAGGCATCTCTGAAAGCTAGGTCTTGGTTTTCCTCACTGTGATAGGAATTCACTCATAACTCTTGGAATAACCTCACTACTATCATTAAATTAGCCTTGTGATCCCAAAAAAGTCATTCATGGTCAGTTCTTGACATTAGCCTCATCACTAACATCCTCGATGGCCAAGGTACATGTATCATCAGAGGGATAGGTCTTGACCATGCTTGAACACAACTTTACTAGACTCAATTCCTTAGTTCCATGATCTTGGCTAAATGCATAACCTCACATGAACTTGCCAATCAAAAACCAAGGTAGAAATTCTATCTAATAACCTTATTCTTGTGGGGTAGGTACCACTAAAGGACACACCACTACTACATGCAGATGGGGGCATCTAAAAGATTTGGAACTTCGACTGCCCACTGAGCACAAATGGTCACATAATTATTATTTTGTTTAAAATTGCAAATGATATCCAAAATAGCCAAATCCATGGAAACAAAAATTCTATAAAATTCTCATAATATCATGCTTATGTCATGGGAAGATCCAAAATTTTCATAAAATATTCATAGTGGGTTGGGCAAAGTTTCCACAATTCCAAAAATTCATCCAAAAGATAGAATATAGTCTAGACAAGATCAAAATATTGATTTCATATAAAAATAAGCCAAAAATGATGAAAATTTGACAAAATCTTAGTATAATTGATGAGTGGCAAGGTACCCCTACACTCAACCATACGAATACAAGCGTTACACGTGTGATCCAGTCGAACTCCACAAACTAAGTGCCTACATGCCTTATGGAACACTTAAGGTTAACCATTTTTTGTCTTCCTAGACTTGTATTTCTCACGATTGTATGGTTAAGTAAGTCTGAGGTATGTGATTTTTATATCTTTTATGTTTTATCTCCTATGCTAATGAGGTAAAGGGGGAAGAGACTAATTAACTAACTTTAACTAACTAAGTTCTAATGCCTAGCATCAATATTTGTTCCCACTTGCCGTTCACACCCTGAGCCGATGCAACCTTCTAGGATTACCAAACACTATTCGTTGCTGGGATTACCAAGCGTAACGCACGTGCTCGAAGCAGTCGTATTGAATGCACTTAAATAGGAAAGAAGGGTTGAGAGAGATTAATTAACTAATAAAGTATTTAAATGATGAACAATAAATAACAATAATTAAAGTCCTATTTAGCTTAGTCCATGCACTGCAAGGTTTATCCAACAGTTCATCTTTATTGCCGTACACAAACTTGTGCTCAGGTACAATATTTGCTCGAATAAAGATCTGTTCACTTTGGAGCTCCTACTGGGGGCACATGGAAATTATTCTATCTCTGGAGAGGTAAAAATACCAAATTTTTGCTAAGGGTCTAGATCTAGATGGAGAAACAAGGGAGAGCCACTTCTTATTTATAGAAATGACGGTGGACTACGATATCGCGTATGATATATCGCGTACATGATATCGCAGCCCATGCGATATTACGTCCCATCATACCCCCATGACTAGATAAAAACTTGTCCTCAAGTTCCTTACAAAATATTGGGTAGGTATGGAATTATTAACTTGAATGGAACTAATGGTGAATGGGACGACATGTGAACAGATCATCATTACAGAACATGACAAAACTAGTGTTCACGACAACAAGAGTAAACACCTTATGCATTTGACATCAGGCCTTATTTGGTAACTGAGAGAGAAGAGAGAAGAGAGAAGAAGTCTGTTGCTTCCAACACCAAGATTGTGTCTTTTGTTGTCCATCCATCTTGTTCCTTGCATAGTGATGAGACGCGACCTGCATGTGCCACGATATCGCGTCTTCCCCTGTGATATCGCGTACGCGATATCGCGGTCCGCCGCCATATCTATAAATAAGAGGTGGCACTCCCTTCATTTCCCAATCCTAGCTAGAAGTAGCGAAGCTTTGGCAGATTGATCACTCCAGAGTTAGAATTTTTCCCATGTGCCCGCAGTAGGAGTCCTAGAGTAAACGGCTCTTTATTCGAGCAGCTTGTAACCTGAACCCAAGTTGTGTACGGCAATAAAGACGAACTTGATTGGATAAACCTTGCAGTACATGGTTTTATTGTTGTTTATTTACTGCTTTCCTAGTGCGCACAAGTACGACTTGATTACGAGCGTCTACGGACGTGTACGGCTAGTCAAGGAATCGGCTGCTTGTCGCAACGCATGAGTA
>MNCI01005867.1:847252-903979 GCA_015680685.1 Gnetum montanum
AGGAATGCCAGTGGGTCCTCCCCAAAGCAGGCTCATGCCTTCAATGCCCTGGCAAACCCACATTCAAAGAGTTCATAGGCTCTAGGAATGTCATTTGGAACAAGAGTTAAAGTCTTAACCACAAGAATTTATCGAAAAGAAAAAAATGCGTCAACCAAAATATACACTAATGATACAACCGACAATGAGGTGAACCATGGAGAGAAGGATGGAGAGAAGATAATGGAATGGAATCCCAAGAATAAGATGGTGTATAACCCCATGTGTATTTCAATGATTAATGTGACTTAGTAGATCCCATTCCAAGTTTGGCCTTAAAAAAACCACTTCCAGTGACTTCACATTAATGCATTCAGCCAATCCATCCACTTGAAGTAACAAGAATGCATCCCTCAAAGAGCCACCACCATTCTGAAAAAATGAAGGAGGAGAGAATGGGAAGCGAAAAGGGCCTTAGTTAGAGAAAACATATTTATTTTAGTTCCATAACCAGTGCTTTTAGCCCAAATGATTATTCCATCTAAGGGGTGTGCTTTGAATTCTCACTGTTTTTTTATATATGTTTATGCGTGAGAACCACACCATGCAAAGACTTTGTTATTTTTATTAGCTCAGCTGCTCGATGATGGAGCAATGTCGGAATGGTAAGAAAACTCAAGAAGAAAACATCCAAGCACCCAAGAGAATGGCAAACACAAATGCATCAAGTTCCCTTGAAGTCACACCCCTTTCAATCCTTGAGTCCTTCCTTAGTTTGAGAAATACCTAGTCACCGATTCATTGATAGTTCTTATTTAGAAAGGGGATTGTACATTTCCAAGCCAAGAGAGATCATAGAAATTTGTGAATGTATGGATGAAGTGGACTCATTGCCTATCATATCAAAAGAACCATACCTTAGTATCAACATCATAACTTAAAGGTAAAAACCAAACATTAGCACCCAATAGAAAACAGTTCATACCATCATTAGAGCACTTATTGGGTGACAAACTTAACAAAATGGATAAGACACACACAAGTAAAAGAAAAATTATAAACGATGTTGTGAAACAAAAACAAGAAAAGTTAAAGAAATTTGTAAAACAAAAATGTGTAAAACAAAAACTTAAAAGAACTAAGGGCCTCAAATGATTAACATAGGTGGCCATATCCCCCATGACTGAATGAAAATGGAGAGATTCGAAATAATGAACACCTATTTGAATTTTTTAGAAGTGTCCAACTTCTCTCGATTTATGTTTTCAGGTTAAGGGGTGGAAGTCGGCGACACTCATACTCCAATGTATCTATGCCTTCGTTGTGGATGTGAGTTATTCCCTTAGTTCATTCCATGCATGTTGGTGGGATGCTCTGTTGATCAGCTGTCAACTACTGGGTGTTCTCTTGTTGTGTGGTTGCTACATCCAGGCACCTTTGTATTTGAGTTTCTTGGGCACACTAGTTGCATGCAGGAGATGCTGAGCATTCCTCCATGTCATCACCCTTTGAGTCACTGTATGTGATGCATGGAACTTTCTTCTTCTCTATCTTTCCATAAATGTTTACCTTAGATATTTCCAAGGAAAGATCATGGATTCCTAGGCATGCATCTATTGTACTTAGCCATGCCCTTCCCATTATAATTGGGAAGTCCCCTTTGTTGTTGTTGACTTCTATCACCAGGAAATCAGCTAGGTATGACCAACCACACACAGTGGTAACGATGTCCTACACTAATCCCAAGGGAATGGTGATGGATTGGTCAGCCAACTCTAGTTGAATATTGCTCTTCTTGAGTAGAGGTATGTTCCAGGCTTGATACATTTCTCATGAGATTAAGTTAACTCCAGAACCCAAGTCAAGAAGAGCCTTACGTGGTTCGTTCCCAACAACTTGGAGGTAGATTAAGGGACTTCCAAGGTCAGAGAGTTTCCTTGGAAGGTGGCCTACCTTGATGTAATCGGTAACAGTATGTGTTAACATAACCATGTGCGTTGAGCTCTGTTGTTGGTTTGAAGGGAGCTCCGAAGCCTTATTTGTTGGAGGAGTGTGTACAGACTCAACCGCTTCTAGTTGTGAGAGCTTGTTTGGACTTTTGGTTCTAAAGAAAGGTCTTCTTTTTGTGTGGTTTTCAGAACCAACAATGAGTTGAAGTTTTACAGCTCTCGTGGCATTACGTTGCTACGGGTGAGTGGGGAGTTCCCCTTGCATTGTTGGAGTGGGTGGTATTGGAACTATCGACATATGAGTGGTGGATGGATTCGAAGGATGGTATGCATGTGGTGTGTCTCCCAGAGGAGAAGTAGTCCTAAAATACTTCTGAACTTGGTAGTGATGTTGTGGAGTTGCGTGACCCATAGAGTCACTTGGAGAAACCGACTGTTGCACATAATAGCCATACGGGTCTAGTTGCCGGTAAGGATATTGTTGTCTTAGCGGTGGCATCCCTCATGACTGTGGGTATTGACACTACTGATGTTGCCCGATAGGTTGTGGTGGAGTTCCACTTGGATAATATGTTAATGGTTGGTGGAACTACCGTGGGTTACCTTGGGGATAAGGTAACCTTCGGGGTGCTTACTGTCTGTTAAGTCTTGGGTTGAGTGCATACACCTTGGACTCTTGCAGATGTGAGATTATTGGGCAACATCCCTTAGGATGGTCATATTGGCAGATCTCACATCCACTATCATTCTCTGTGTCAGAATCCACAACCTCATTGGCAATAGTCATTTTTCCCTTACCCTTGTCACGTGCCTGGCCTGAATCTCTCTATTTTTTCTTATCATGGTCACTACTTCGTTCCTCCTTAGACTCCTCTACGATTTTTAGGATAGTTTCAATTTTACTATTTAAGGAGCTCCATATTTCATCTACCTTAGTCGACACTTCCGTTGTTAGCTTTTGAAGCAGCAAGGTTTTTCTATTCACCAAATCTTTGAGTGGTGACTCATCCTCTTCATCATAGAATCTCACTCCCCTCTTTTGGAGGGAAGGATCACGGTTGTACTCTTATGCACTTTCTCTTTTCCATAGCTCCCCTTCTTCTTCAGCTACTTGCTCCAATAATTGATGAATTTAGTGGGACCTAAGTTCAGATAATCTTCCTTGGGCATATGTCCCAATGGTTCTCCTAGTTTCATGTCTTAGCCCATCTACGAGGTGGTAGAGTTGATCCCATTGTGCGTAACCATGGCCCGGGCAATGATGTAGCAATGCATAATATCAGCCCATGGTAGCATCCAAGGGTTCATGATTACCTTGCTTCCATCCTTGGATCTGCTTACGCAATTTGGACACTCTGGAGTACGTTTGATATTTATCGTTGAATAGTTCTAGCATCGTACTCCACCTCCTAATGGTTTCCGGCTCTAAGGACTGGTACCAACTTTCTGCTTCTTTTATGAGTGTCCTAGGAAACAACTTTAACTTCTACCACTCATTCTCAATATTTTGCAAGATGCAGGCATCATGAAATTCCTGTAAGTAATTTTGTGGATCAACATTGTATCCCCCCTCAAATCGTGGGATATTACTCATGTCTAGTCTCTTGATTTGACTATCTTTTTGGTGCCTTGTAGGTATTTTCACAGCCTCCATAATATCTAACATACTTCGGGTGGCAAGTAGGGGATCTTCATGATCATCTCTTTCATGACATCTATGATGCCTATGTGGTTCCCTACTTTCCCTTATGTCATGCCTTGACTCTCTAGAATGCCCTCGTCCTCGCTCTCGACTCTCTCATCGAGGTCTCTCATTTTGCTTACCCTTATCCTCACCATTGTGCTCTTTGTGATTGTGTCCTGATGTGGAAGGAGAGGGTGAATGATGTGATGAAGGGAAAGAAGAAGGGGAACCATGGACATGACGATGTTCCTTACCTTCTCTTCGGTGGCTATGACCCTGATCGTAGTGACGATCCGAATGCTTACCCTTATCTTGTGCTTGTGTTCCCTCAATGAACACTTGGTGTTCATGGGAATCAGAGCCACGGTTATGTATCATGGAGCACAGGTTCTGATACCTCACCTCCTCACTATCATTAGAAGGGGGAACGTCATTTTGTGGAGAACCTATTGAGATAGGTTCACCATTCCTAATTTCTCTTATGACAGGCAAAGCATTACGGGGGCCTTTTTCCTTCAATGATGTGTGGCGACTCTCCTGTTGCAAGTCCTATTGACATTGCGCTTTTGTGGGATGGCAGTCCCTTGTGTCATAATATTCTGCAATGTATTCAATGTATAGTTGCATCATGTCTATCTATGCAAGAGCACAAAGGAGCATGTTAGGGACTGCTCGATCTGGGGGTAACACTATGTTACCTTGCAAGTCTCGCCAATGCAGTTGTTCGTCCTGATGGAGGATAAAGGTAAAATCAGGTATATACTCATCGTGATGAGTATACACTACCCGATACTCTTAAGGAACTAGCGGATCTAGGTTACATGTGTTAGACAGCTGACTATCTCTTGTGTGATCCCTAGGTGGTGAAGTGCTCTTATGAGAAGAAGAAGACATTGTTATCTTGTTAGTGTGCTATTGACCGATGTTTAAATTTTCTTCTAATTATCCCTACGGGTTCTTTTAAGCTTCCCAACAATGTGTATGATTTCCTATGTTCTACTTAGAGCACAAACAACTTAGTCCCCGGCAACGGTGCTAATGATGAGTGGCGAGGTGCCCCTACACTCAACCATACGAATACGAGCATTACACGTGTGATCCAGTTGAACTCCACAGACTAAGTGCCTACATGCCTTATGGAACACTTAAGGTTAATCGTTCGTCGTCTTCCTAGACTTACTTGTATTTCTCATGGTTGTATGATTAAGTAAGTCTGAGGTATGTGATTTTTATATCTTTTATGTTTTATCTCCTATGCTAATGAGGTAAGGGGAAGAGACTAATTAACTAACTTTAACTAACTAAGTTCTAATGCCTAGCATCAGTATCTGTTCCCACTTACCGTTCATACCCTGAGCCGATGCAACCTTCTGGGATTACCAAATGCTATTCATTACTAGGATTACCAAGCGTAACACACGTGCTCGAAGCGGTCGTACTAAATGCACTTAACTAGGAGAGAAGGGTTGAGAGAGATTAATTAACTAATAAAGCATTTAATTGATGAACAATAAATAATAATAATTAAAGTCCTATTTAGCTTAGTCCATGCACTGCAAGGTTTATCCAACAATTCATCTTTATTGTCATACACAAACTTGTGCTCAGGTACAATATTTGCTCGAATAAAGATCCGTTCACTTTGGAGCTCCTACTGGGGGCACATGGAAATTATTCTATCTCTGGAGAGGTAAAACTGCCAGAGTTTCACTAAGGGTCTAGATCTAGATGGAGAAACAAGGGAGAGTCGCTTCTTATTTATAGAAATGGTAGCAGACTGTGATATCACGTACGCGATATCGCAGTGAGGATGTGTTATCACGTACGCGAGATCATGGCCCATGCGATATCGTGCGAAAGACAAGATATCGCGTACGATACATTGCGTCCGCGATATCGCAGTGAGGACGCGATATTGCGTATGCGAGATCACGGCCCATGCGATATCGCATCCCATCAATAATAATCAAAAGTGTAAATGAATTATAAAAAACCAGAAAGTAGAGCATCAAGATCCATAACAAAATAGGACAACCATATGAAAAGGAAACTAAAATAATCTATCAGCCTTCTACTTTGCTTTGAACTAACGTGCCAAAAATCCCTTACAATCTAAAACAAGAGATATCAAAGATCACAATCTAGTTATAAGTAGAAGAATCACATATAACATGACACCTAGGCTTTGTACATATTTAGAGATGAAATAAACAAGTTCTAAATAAAAGAAACTAGGTTGAATATGGTTCAAAAATGAAGAAATAGGATGAAAAATATAGTTTCTATTATAAAAGTAGAAATTCCCAATACATAGGGAAATGAGGTAGTGGAAAAAATGCATTGTGGAGGTTGTGGATTTTTAAAAATACAACATATGTTATATATTTAATATATATGTAAAACATATATGTTATATAGGTGTGTGTATATGCATGCGCATGTAACACATATGTTTTTGCATGCATGTGCTATCAAATTTATGCTTACATTTGTATACATTTATATTTATATTTACATTTATGATATTCTATCAAACTAGAAAGTGTGATATCTCGAGAATCATAATTCTGATTCTAGTGAATCAAAGGTCAGATTCTAGGTAGGTCATCATCCTAAGGTACTTCCTCAACAAATCTAATTTATGCAATATTAAATTATAATAAAAAATAAGCTCCAAATATTAGTTTAAGGAAAAAAGTTAATAAGGGATACATTTAGGTAGGATCACAGTTAGAAAATTACTCTATGAACAAAGTATTATATGCTCACATGTGCATAATAAAATAAAAAGATGCATAATTAGATGTGCATAATAAAGAATAAATATGCATAATCAAATACTTATAAAGGCATGATAACTTACAAAAAGAAAAACTTCCTGGGTTAATTGTATTTTAAATATTTATATGTAAAATAAAGGATACAAAATTTTAACAATACGCTAGTAAGCAAATTGCATTCACTTATGTAAGAAACTATCATCAACAAGAACAATAATAATGCATATGAAAATATTAAAGAATTAATCATATGCATTAAATTAAATACTTAAATTTTTGCAAATTTCTAGGTTGTGACAAAAACAAGCTTGTAAGGGTTTGACCCTTGGACATGTGCTAAAATGCTTTTTAAGAATCAAGGACTAGCTTTCAATGAGAAAAACCTTTCAAGCTCAAAACACATAATAGTTGCTTTTTTTGGACATAAAAAATTATCTTGATTTCAAAACTAAGTTTAATTCTAGTATAATTTGCAAAAATTTTATGCAAATATTATTAGTTATTATCAACTTTGATTATAAATTACTCTTGAATGAATACAAGGAATTCTCTTAGATAAAAAATCAATTATGAAGCCTCATCCAAAATATATCACTGTTCAAGACTTTAGAAAGGGTTTTCAAGGCCATGCAAAGGGTTTTTTGAAGCTTTAGAAAGGGTTTTTCAAGGTTATGTAGAGGATCTGAGGCTTTACCAAGGGTTTTTTGAGGTTTTGCAAAGGATTTTTCTGAGGCTATGCAAAAGATCTAAAACTTTGCAAAGGGTATTTTGAGGCTATGCAAAGGATATTTAAAAGCTTTGCAAAGGATTTTTTAAAATAATGTAGAGGATCTGAGGCTTTGTAAAAGGTTTTTTAAGGTTGTCCAAAGGGTGAAAATTTGGGGCTATGTAGAGGATTTTTGAAGGTTATGTAAAGGATCTAAGGCTATGCAAAAGGTTAAATATGACACTAGTTACTCAATCTAAACTACAGAAAATTACCACTCAAGTAAAAGCCTTACTTGAAAAGAAAAAAAATCTTGAAGATGGATAAGAAAATATTATTTAGAATCAAGAAATGATGTCTAAATGGATGCAAGAATAGAAAGAAATGACAAGCAAAAGATGCTAATGAAAAAAAAAATAATAGTCATGAATCAACATAATAGGATCATCACCCATAGCCATAATGCTCATCCTACCAAGCAGAGTCTTGGGAGGGTTGGTTGATGAGAATAAGCCTAACCTCTTTGAGTGGCAATGTCTAGGCTTGAACTCAAACTTGAGAAATGAGTACCTTCCTATTATGCTAAATGAAGGTCCATGATGAATCAACATAATAGCAACTTTGAAAATCTCGTTTATACCATGAACATTATAGTTGCAAAGTAAGAGATGATATTTGATAGACTAAAATCTATGTTAACATAACAACAAATAATAGTAGAATAAATTACAAAGAAAAAAAATAATGAGTGAAACTTTAAACTCTGAATCAAATTAGAAAACTATATGTACTATAGTTGTAAAGTAAGAAATATTTGTTGAATTAATTCTTCAATATATTGAAGCTTTGTATGATTTAGTGAAATAACAAGAAGAAAAAATAAAAACAATTGAAAATATTTAATTTGCTAGGATTCTAAAAAGTCCAAATGAAGAAGATAATTTGAACAATGTTTTTCATGATATTATAACAAAAACAATGCATCTTCGTATCTTTCTTGATGCAATCTTAGATGCTTATCACATAAGATTCAAATGTGATAAACCATGTCAATTATTGTGAAATTAGTGATTCAACTACTTAAGCCAAAGTTTATTACAATCATAGCAACTTGAAAAGAGAAAAAGTTTGGATAAATAATGATCTCACAAAAGTAATGCTTGCAAAGAAGAAAGAAAAATGAAAAATTAAAGGCAACTCAAGTAGAAGGTAAGGTAGCTTTTCTAAATGCATATTATATTACATTAATTAAATACAGGGCATTTTCAAAAACTACCTAAACACTTTTCACTATGGATTTCTAATTATATAGTGGCATTGCCACTAAAAAGGCTTCACTATATAATATTAGGTTTTTAAAAAAAGTTTGATATTTTTGGAGTTGAAAATTGGGAAAAAGGAAATTATGAAAATTTTGATTTGGCTAATTTTAGTAGAAAAAGGTAGCAAGTGTTAGATCTTATAAACATGGAAGATTATTAGGAGGATTATTTTCTATTTTCAAAAAAAAAAACACTACAAAAGATAATTAACATCAAAACTATTAATGAGCATAAAAAATATATTTGGTTGATGATTATTCAAAGACAATCTCTATATTCCTTGCTTTTTGTTACTTTCACTCATGGGATGTAACATATTATGTAAAGCCAAGTTTATCAAAAAAATACCCCTTTAATATTTACAATGAGATATTGTAGAATTTAACTTAAAAGGTAAAGTTTATGTGTGTGGTGACTTTAATGTAAGGATTTTTTCTAAGAAAATTGATATTTTAGTGTGGCAAAATGATCAAGCATGGCTAGATATGTAAGATTAGGGTCAAATTAGAACTAGATGGGAAAGAACATTAAAGCATACTAAAACCAATCAAATAGGAAAGCACAAGTTACAATGAGAACAAGGCCATTATGTTATCATTTTAAATGAGATTTAAAAATTTCCATCAAGCTGAAGATTTACTTTTGAAAAAAAAAGGAAGATGTTCATGTATTAATTTATTGCTAACCATTCCTTAAAATGCCCTAGGAATCATTGACTTTCAGGTTGGTGATATATTAATAGAATATCAACACCAGTTTCTATAATTTACCATTAAATAAATACATTTTAACTATAAGAAATGCTAGAAAATAAGAAGACATATTACAACAAAAATTACAAAATCTTTCCAGCAATAAGTACAAAATTTATTAAAAGCATAAAGGTTTGAAGATCAATTAGAAGACATATTTCTAGAGGCTACAAAAACTATTACCATGAAAAAAAAGTTTATGGACAAGAAGAAGTGATTTGATGAAGAATGTCTTCAAGCAAGGTGAACTCTTAAAAATTTTTGTAATGAAAAAATTTGAATAAGGACTATATGAAATTGTTTTGATAAAAAAATGAAAATTTCTAAAAGAGAATTAAAATAATATGATGCAAATAATAGAGTAAGATCCATGAAATTTTTAGAAATAAAGTTTCTCTAAGCAATGATATTCCATTTGTAAAGATAAACTGGTTAAGCAAAAAAAAAAAAAAAATTCATCATGAGACAAATAGCATAACAAGTTGCATGTTCCCATATATTTTACAACTTATGTATGATGAAGTAGTATAGGGAATTGAGAAATTAGCTTATGGAAAATTTGTAGATGTAGGAGGATTATATGTTGAATTATTAAAATATGGTGGAGGTAGTCTAAAGAGAGATTTGGAAAATGCTTAATGATGGACTTCAAAATGATTTGACTATATAATGGATGACTAGTAGGGTTGTTATGCTCTTTAAAGAAGAAGATAAATCAAATTAGAATAATCATAGTTTGATCATAATCAGTAAATTTGTTTGCAAAAATTTGGGATTGTGGGCAAAAGGAAATAATTTACATGTTATTTCAAAAAATAAAATATTATATACTAGATCATTTAGTTACTCTCAGATATTACATTGAACAAGAAAAGGACAAACAAGGTAAAACATTGATTTGTTTTCTAGGTTTTACTAAAGCATTTAACTATGTTTTAAGAGAATAATTATGGAGCAAACTTATCTAACCTAAAGTTGATTTTGGTTTACTTAATTTAATCCAAAATCTATATAGAAAAATAAAAGAAACTACAAAATTTTGTCAGTTTTACAGTAATATAGGAGTAAAGTAAGGTTGTCCTCTCTCACTAACCTTTTTTTGGCATTTTTATTGATGAACTAGAATAGTGGATTAAAGAGATCCCTATAGATCATGGTATTAAAGTGGAACCATGGATACAACTTTTAATCTTTTCAAATGATGCAGCACTAAACGAAAATTCATAAATAAGATTAAAAGAAATGTTGCATCAAAAAATTTGTGAATGTATAAAAATGAAGGTGAAGGTTGAAAAAATAAAAGTGCTAATTTGCTAAACTAATAATAGAGATTACACTTTCTAAGTAAATAATAAAAGACGTGGATACTTATAGAAATTTGGAAAGAGAATGCTCTCAAAATTATAAGTGAAAGCATTGTATAACATATCAAGCTATAAATGGATGAAAGGTATTTTATACAATGAAGAAAAAATGTAGCAATCACAATATTTGAGCTTGGACAATTTGAAAATATCTTTATCCAATTGTCCAAACTACATTACTCTATAGATGTGTGGTATGGGGCTAGCTCTTAATCAAGAATCATATAAAAAAATTGAAAAATTTTAAGAATAGTTCTTGTTAGATGAATTTAAGTTAAAAACTCAAGTCCCATATGCAATACTTTTATTAGAAGATAATTTGTTGTAATTGGAAGCTAAAGCAATGTATCAGTTGTTAACATTCTACTTGAGAAATAAAAATATTAATAAGATCTTAAGAGATATCATCCAAAAATCTCAACAATAGTAGTGGTTCCATGAAGGACACTTATAGTTGCAAAAATAAAATATTAATAATATTAATGAAATAATGAATTCAAAACAAGCTTAGAAACTTGTCCTAGAAAAAGTTTTACAAAGATGGAAAAATGAAGTACAAATACAAAAAAAGCTTCAAAATATTAGAGGTAACAAACATGATAAAATGGAATATTTACATGTAAAAATCCCAATATCCATAAGAGCACTGATTAGCAAAGTAAAAATGGGATCACACCATCTCTAAGTTTAAAATTTTCCTAGAAAAAGTTTTAGAAAGATGGCAAAATGAAGTACAAATACAAAAAAATCTTTAATTGTTTAGGCAAAATATTAGAGGTAACAGACATGATAAGATGGAATATTTACATGAAAAATTCCAATATCCATAAGAGCACTGATTACCAGAGTAAGAATGGGATCACACCATCTCTAAGTTGAAACAAGAAGATGGAACAATGAGTAGTATGAAGATAAAATATATCAATGGTGTTTATTACAAATGGCAAAAGATTAACACAATTTATTATTAAAATGTTATGAAATAGATTTCTTTAGAAGAAAATGAGAAATCTCAAGTCAATTTTTATATGAGCTATTCAAGCTACCAATGTTAGTTTTAGGGAATTATATTGAAGACACATTCAAGTTACATGAATATTGGACATATCTATTATTGTGACTAATGTATTTTTAACAAGTTCATTTGACTATATGTATTTAAGATAGATATTATTAAAAAAATGTTTTGGATTCTAACACCTTCCCAAAGCTCACCTAGTTATAAATATGTGGCTTATGGTTATGTAAGTCAGAGAATTGAACCTATGACATGGAGTTACTACCCACTGCTCATCATTGGTGTCATTACCAGGGACTTAGTTTGGCTGTAAGCTAAGTATTATTAAATAGTGAATCCATATAAAATCATTGTTACGAAAATACGAGTTATCCTTTGACCAATATACTAATAATAATAGTATTATACCAAGGCACACTTTCTAAAAGCTAATAAGATTCCTTCTTCTCGCAAGAATGAATTTCCACCACATCTCGATGACTCCAATCAACAATAGAATAGGACTAAAAGTACTATCGATGAGAAGCCTCAGTAGCTAAGGGTAGTATATGCTCGTCCAAATCCCTACTATTTAGATTTCACCTTTATTCTCCATCAGGATGAGCAGTTACGCTGGAGGGATATGGAGGACAACATTATGTTATCTCCTAATTAGTCTATTCCCACCATGCTCATGGTCCAACTCATAAGGTTGTGAATTGAATTAGCAGGGCCAAAGAATGTGGCAACAGACCATGCCTCCAGAGACTATCAACCCATAGAAGCACAACTCAAGAAAGATAAACACATAGGGGCATGCTATGAAGCTTCTAAGAGCAAGACGGTCCCAACACCATTGTTTCTACAATCATAGGAGGACCTTGATTTCTTCTCAAGGCTCTCTCAATATACAAATTCTCCTCCTTTTGTTAAGAACATCCTTCTCCAACAATTATAATCAACCTTGGAGAACAACCAAGGTGAGAGGATGATAGAGTCTAAGGTCCAAAGAAACCCAAGAAAAAGATCTCCTAGTCTTTTATCCAAGAAAAAAGAGAAAGACAAAGATAAGAAGAAAGAATAAGCAAGGGACCACAAGAAGAGGACTCAAAAGGTGGAAAATCTACTCCTAATTTTCCCTAGAGAAAAAGTTCCACAAGAACACTAAAAATAGAGTGAGATTCAATGGACTTTAAAAGAAAGAAGAAAAGAAAGTAGATTTGTGTGAAATCTCAAACATTTAGGGGAGTTGATTGAACATGATGAAACACTTCGCATTAAAGTTATTCTAGTTCTATATAAGTATTACAAATTGTCCAAACCCTCTGAGCTCAATAAGAAATTTTGTAAAAGACAATCTTATTGAACTACCAGAATGCTTTGTAAATAATGAAGTACAAGCTTTTATTTGACTAGTTAATAGTTGTCAATAATTGCAAACAATAGAGCTAGTAGAAAAAATTTGACAATTTCAAGATTGAAATATCAAGGCAATAATCTTTTTCTAAAAATGAAGCTATTTCAAATCAGCTCAAAGTATCAAATATTTTTCTAAACCCTCTAGACTCAAATAGGCAATTTTATAAAGACATTACCATTAAATTGTTCAATATTCTTTTCAAAGACAACATAAGCTCTTATATGGCAACCGAATAGAAGTCTTGAATTACACAAAAATAGAGCTATAAGAGTGATCTAGAAATCCCAAAATTAAATGTAAAGCAAAATACTATCTAAACCATTAACTAAGAAACTAAGAAAAAATGAGAAGAAAATAACTCATAGGATTAAAATGAAGAGCTAAATTGATGCCTTTAGCAAGTCATGCTTTACAATGTTCAATATATTCCTTTCAAGTTTCTCTTCCAAGAATTCCCCTCTGAAATCCTCCCTCCTATTCTACCCTTGAAGCCTTTTTATAATGAATTTTGGGTAGTCACAATCATCATAAGAGATTAAGGTGAGTTACAAATATCTAGGGAATTTATTCATAATCACCATAAGAAGTTATAAATTCTATAGGAAGTTATTAGAGAAATTCTAGCCATAGTTGGCAAGTGTCTTTTTGGTAATGAAAAATTAAAATTAGTTACAAATATCATGGAGTTTTAGCTATAACTTCTAAAAGTTACAACTTCCATAAGAATAAAAGGAATAATAGCCAAATGTCCTCTTTATTTTGGCCAAGAGGCCAACATGTTTGGCACGATGGTGGGTGGGAGGGGGTAAATTTTGTCACCACCACCATGTTAGCTTCCACCAAATGGGAAAAATGTGATGGAAAGGTCAATTTGTGTGTTGCAGATACAATGAAGCCTACCACAAACTCTACACCCCACTCACACTATTGGTGTGCCTACCCACAGTCACCATGCCCATGAATGTGATCCCACAAAGCACCAGGTATAGACATGATAGTACGAAGACATCTTGTACTCCTAGGAAAAGACAGATAGTAGTGAGGGTCATGCAATATTGACTTGGCCACCCTGCACATGGCTAGGTCCATAAGCACTCCATAGTGGTCACCTCTAGAATTCAAACTGATGTCGTGGAGTTGATGGTGCCCTTGACTGTGGTAACCAAGTGGTTGACAAGCACATGGAACTCTGTGAGCATGGTGAGTATCTAAGGGAAAATGCCCTCAAAGAGGTTGTGCGTGAGCACTAGTAGCTACAGTTACCAGTACTACCTTAGTGTGAGAGGCATGATATCCAAAAGAACCATCACAACCATACACATGCTACTTTGCCATCGTAGCTAACACTTGTGATGCACTGAAGGGCCTATTCATGGACTACCTTAGCCACAATAAGTCCAAGCTAGTGCTTAGCCTTTGGCCATTGCTTTGGGATGCAAACATTGATGGTAAGTGTGGAGGGCTCTACTTGGACTAGATTAAGAGCTGCAAGGATCCATCAGCTTTGACGTTAGTAATTGATGGGACACGATATCACATGGGCCGCGATAGCTCGTCGGCCCCTGCGATATAGAGTGTGTGATATCGCAACCCGTCGCCTTGTCTATAAATAAGAGGCAACTTTCCCTTGTAAGATCATCTAGATCTAGACCCTTAGCTAAACTCTAGCATTTTTACCATTCCGTAGATAGAATAATTTCCATGTGCCCGTAGTAGGAGTCTTAAAGTGAACAGATCTTTATTCGAGCAATTTGTACCTAAGCACACAATTGTGTACAGAAATAAAGACCAACTTTTTGATAAACCTTGCAGCATATGGACTAAGCTAAATAGGACTTTAATTATTGTTAAATGTTTAAATGCTTTCTTAGACGATTAATCACTATCAACCCTCAAATCTCCTAGTTAAGTGCATTTAGTATGACCGCTTTGAGCACGTGTGCTACGCTTGGTAACCGAGTAACGAATAGCATTTGGTAATCCCAGTAGCGTTGCACTAGTTTAGGGTGTGTACAACAAGTGGGAATGGATACTGATGCTAAGATGATTAAAGCTTAGTTAGTGAAAGTTAGTTACTTAGTCTCTTCACCCTTTTCTCTCTTAGCATAGGCAATAAAAAGATAAAAGACATAAAAATCATACACCTCAGACTTACTTAACCATACAACTGTGATAATACAAGTAAGTTTGAGAAGACAACGATTGATTAACCTTAAGTATTCCATAAGGTGCGTAAGCATGTAGTCCTTGGAGTTCGACCGGATCGTGCGTGTAACGCTCATATTCGTATGGTTGAGTGTAGGGGTACCTCACCACTCATCATTGGTGTTGTTGCCTGGGACTTAGTTTTTTGTGCGCTACATAGAACATAGAAAATCATTCACATCGTTGAGAGCTAAAATGAAACCTTAGGGTTAATCAAGAGAAAAATAACATAACGGTAAGCAACACACCAAAAAAGACTAAAATTTCTTCTTCTCCACACAAAAGCACTTCACCGCCTAAGACCAACACTAGAGACAGTTGACGGTACAACACACATAACCAAAATCTACCAGTTCCTCAATAATTCAATGTGGTATATAGTCATCACGATGAATATATACCTGACTTTACCTTTGTCTTCCATCAAGACAAACAACTATGTTGGAGAGACTTGTAGGGTAACATAGTGTTACCCCCAAACAGAGCATCCCCCAACATGCTCCTTCGTGTCCTTGCATGAATAGCCATGTCACAATTATACGCTAAGTACATTGCATGCGATTACAATGCAAGGGACCACCATCCCACAGAAGTGCAATGTCAATGGGACTCGTGGCAAGAGAGTTACCACACATCGTTGAAGGGCAAAGGACCCCATAATGCTTCACCCATCATAAGCAAAATTAAGGGTGGTGAACCTATTTCAATAGGTTCTCCACAAAATGATGTTTCTCCTCCTAATGATGGTGAGGAGGTGGTGTATCAGAACCTGCACTCCACGATACACAACCCTGGTTCTGACCCCCACAAACACCAAGTGTTCAATGAGGGAACACAAACACAAGATAAGGAAGAGCATTCTGATCATCATCACGACCAGGGTTGACATCACTGAAGGGAAGGTAGGAAACATCATCATGGAAGTGGTTCTCCTTCCTCTTTCCCTTCATCATCACATTCACCCTCTCCTTCAACGTCTAGACATAGTCATAAGGAACCTAACCGTGAGGATAAGGGTAAGAAAAATGAGAGACCTCGATGAGAGAGTTGAGAGCGAGGATGAGAGAATTCTAGAGAATCATGACATGGAAGAAGGGAAAGTAGGGAACTGCATAGACATCACAGAAGACATGAAAGAAATGACCATGAAGAACCCCTACTTGCAACCTAAAGCATATTAGACATCACGGAGGCTGTTAGAATACCTACAAGGCACCAAAAAGATAGTCAAATCAAGAGACTAGACATGAATAATATCCCACAATTTGAGGAGGGATACAATGCTAATCTGCAAAACCACTTACAGGCATTTCACGATGCCTATGCCTTGAAAAACATTGAAAATGAGTGGCAAAAGTTAAAGTTGTTTCCAAGGACACTCATAAAAGAAGCGAAAAGCTGGTACCGGTCCTTAGAGCTGGAATCCATTTGAAGGTGGAGTAGGATGCTAGAACTATTTAAGATAAATATTAGACGTACTCCCGAGTGTCCAACTTGCGAAAGAAGATCCAAGGATGGAAGCAGCGTAATCACAAACCCTTGGATGCTACCATGGGCCGATATTATGCACTATTACATCATTGCCCAAGCCATGGTTACGCACAACAGGATCAACTACACCATCTCATAGATAGGCTAAGACATGAAACCAAGAGAACCCTTAGGACATATGCCCAAGGGAAATTATCTGAACTTAGGTCCCATGAGGTTCATAGATTGTTGGAGCAAGTAGCTAAGAAATAAGGAGAGCTACGTAAGAGAGAAATCATGGAAGAGTATAGCCACAATCCTTCCCTCTGAAAGAGGGGAGTGAGATTTTGTGAGGAGGAGGATGAGTCACCACTCGAAGAGTTGGTGAGTAGGAAAACATTGCCTCTTCAAAAATTAATAACAGAAGTGTTAGCTAAGGTAGATCAAATTTTGAACTCCTTAGATAGTTGATTTGAAACCATTTTAAAAATCGTAGAGGAGTCTAAGGAGCAAAGTAGTGACCATGATAAGAAAAAGAAGAGGGATTTGGACCATGCACGTAACAAAGGTAAGGGTAAAATGACTATCACCGAAGAGGTTTTGGATTCCAATACGGACGATGACAATGGATGTAAGATATGTTAGTATGACCATCCTATGGGATTTTGCCCAATAATCTCACATATGCAAGAGTCTGGGGTGTATGCACTCAACCCAAGACTTAACAAATGATAAGCACCCCATCAGTTACCTTATCCCCAAGGTAACCTGAGGTAGTTCCACCAACCATTAACGTATTATCCAAGTGGAACTCCTCCACAACCTATGGAGCAACACCAGTAGTGACAATACCCATAGTCATGGGGGATGCCACCGCCAAGGCAACAATACCCTTACCGGCAACCGGATCTATATGGCTACTACGTGCAGCAGCCAATCTCTCTAAGTAACTCTGTTGGTCACATGACCCCACAATGTCATTACCAAACTTGAGAGTATTATAGGACTCCTTCTCCTAGGAGAGACACACCACATCCGTACCATCCTTTGAATCCACCCGTAACTCTTACACCAATAGCTCCACTACCACCCGCTCCAGTGATGCAAGGGGAACTCCCCACTCAACCGTAGCAACCCAATGCTATGAGAGCTATAAACCTTCAACCCGCTACTGGTTCTAACAACTATACATAGAGAAGACCTTTCTTTAGAACCAATAGTCCAAACAAGCTCTCACAACCACAAGCGGTTGAGCCTCAGAATGTTCCTCCATCAAATAAGGCTTCGAAGCTCCCTTCAAACCAACAACAGAGCTCAATGCATACGGTTATGTTAACACATACCATCACTAACTGGATCAAGGAAGGCCACCTTTCTAGGAAACTCTTTAACCTTGGAAGTCCCTTAATCTACCTCCAAGTCGCTGGGAATGAACCACGTAAGGCTCTTCTGGACTCAGGTTCTAGAGTCAACTTGATATTGCAGGAAATGTATAAAGCCTGGAACCTGCCTCCACTAAACAAGAGCAATATTTGCTTAGAGCTGGCTAACCAGTCCATCACTATTCCTTTGGGATTAGTGAAGGACATCGTTACCACTGTGTGTGGTTGGTCATACCCAGCTAATTTCCTAGTGATCCAAGTAAATAATGACAAAGGGGACTTCCCAATAATAATGGGAAGGGCATGGATAAGCACCATAAATGCATGCCTAGGAATCTGCGATCTTTCCCTAGAAATATCTAAGGAAAACACTTATGGAAAGATCAAGAAGAAGAAGGTTCCATGCATCACATACAGTGATACAAAGGGTGATGGTGTACAGGAATGTTCAGCATCTCCTGCATGCAACCAATGTGCCTGGGAAGTTAACATACAAAAGTGCCTATATATAGCAACCACACAACAAGAGAACACCCAGTGGTTGACAACTAATCAAGAGAGAAACCCACCAATATGCATGGAACTAACTAGGGGACCAACTTGCACCCACATAGAAAGCATAGATGCATTGGAGCAAGAGTGTCACCAACTTCCAACCCTTAATTTGAAACCACCAATCGAGGGAAGTTGGAAACTCTTAGAAAATCCAAATGAGTACTCCGATAGGAAAATACTAGTCTGTATGCAACTAATCGACCCTTATCATGAACCTAGAATGGTCTATGCACATAGCACATTTGAAAGAGGATGACCTCACTCATTATTTTGGATCTCTCCCTTCCAATTTAGTCATGGGGGAGATGGCCACCTATGTTGATCATTTGCAGCCCTCAGTTTCTTTTTATGTTTTTTTTTTTACAAATTTCTTTAACTTTTCTTATTTTTGTTTTACAACATCGTTTATACTTTTTTATTTCTTTGTGTGTTTAATTACTTTGTTTGATTCATCATCGAATAAGTGCTCCTGATGGTGGTATGAACTATATTTTATTGATGGCTAATGTTTGGTTTTTACCTTTAAGTTATGATGTTGATACTAAGGTATGGTTATTTTGATATAGTAGGAAATGAGTCCACTTCATCCATACATCCATAAATTTCTATGGTCTCTCTTGGCTTGGAACTGTACAGTCCATTTCTCAATAATAAGAACTATCAACGAATCAGTGACTAGGCATTTCTCAAACTAAGGAAGGAATCAAGGATTGAAAAGGATGTGACTTCAAGGGACTTTGATGCACTTGTGCTGGCCATTCTCTTGGGTGCTTGGATGTTTTCTTATTGATTTTTCTTACCGTTCTAACGTTGCCCCATTATCGGGAAGTTGAGAAAATAAAAATAATAAGTCTTTGCATGGTGTGGTTCTCACACAAAAAAAATAGTGAGAATTCAAAGCACACCCCTTAGATGAAATAATCATTTGGGCTACAAGAACTAGTTATGAAACTAAAATAAACATGTTCCCTCTAACTAAGGCCCTTCTCGCTTCCTACTTTCTCCTCTTTTGTTTCGTCAGAATGGTGGTGGCTCTTTGGTAAAATCATTATTGTTACTTCGGGTGGATGGATTAGCCAAATGTATTAATGCGAAATCACTGGATGTGGTTTGTTTAAGGCTGGGTTTGGAATGAGATCTACTAAGTCACATTAACCATTAATACATAAGGGGCTGTACACCACCTTGTTCTTAAGATTCCATTCCACTCTCTTCCTTCCATCTTTCTTTCTCCATTTATCCCCTCATTGCTAATTGTATCAGTCGTCCATATTTTGGTGGATGCATTGTTTTCTTTTTGGTAAATTCTTATGGTTAAGAATTTAACTCTTGTTTTTAAGTGACATTTCTAGAGCCTATGGACTCTTTGAATGTGGGATTGTTAGGGCATTAAGGGCATGAGCCTGCTTTGGGCAGGACCCACTGACATTCCTATTTGGTGCATCCATTAATTTCTTTCCCTTAAACATTTCTATAATCACCATTTATTTTTTTCATTTCCACCTTTGACATCCATTTTATTGGTGTGACCGTTGTTTCTTCTTCTCCATCTTTCTTATTCCTTATATTTTTCCATTCTATTGCTACCGAAGGTTCACTCTCAATCATGGGGATCCTAGTCTAATTTTTTTGATTTTCTCCTAACCCCTACACCTTAGGTAGCCACCAGTATTATATCTCCAGATTTGTATCAGCCATATCACAACTCATCCAATGGACCTTACATCGAAGCAAGGTATCAATTGCATTATGATTCATTTACCCTTGATAATATAAGACTGTGTTGTGTGTGTAGATGGCAATCATACACCAATGGATGGGATCTAGAGGAAACACTTGGAATGGACTAGTGCTGAAGCGATTATGCAAGGAATGAGATTGATGGCGCGCTTATGGATGAACAAGGAAAAGCGCAATCTTGGCGTTAGTAGCAACAGAATTCTTCTTTTCTCTCTCTCTTCTTTCTTCTTTCTCAGCTACCAAATAAGGCTAGATGTCAAATGTGTATAGTGTTCACTCTTGTTGTCATGAACAATAATTTTATCATGTCTTGTAATGATGATCCGTTCACATGTCACCCCATCATCATTAGTATCATTCGAGTCAATAATCCCATGCCTTCCCAATATTTTGTAAGGAACTCGAGGACAAGTTTTCATTCAGTCATGGGGGTATGATGGGACACGATATCGCATGGGCTGCGATATCTCATACGTGATATCGTGTCAGCCCCTGTGATATCGCGTACATGCAATATCACAGCCCATCACCTTGTTTATAAATAAGAGGTGGCTTTTTCTTGTAAGATCATCTAGATCTAAACCCTTAGCTAAACTCTAGCAGTTTTACCATTCCAGAGATAGAACAATTTCCATGTGCCCGCAGTAGGAGTCTTAAAGTGAACGGCTCTTTATTTGAGCAATTTGTACATGAGCACCCAATTATGTACGACAATAAAGATAAACTTTTTGATAAACCTTGCAACATATGGACTAAGCTAAATAGGAATTTAATTATTTTTAAATGTTTAAATGCTTTCTTAGATGATTAATCACTCTCAACCCTCAACTCTCCTAGTTAAGTGCATTCAGTACGATTGCTTCGAGCACGTGTGCTACCCTTGGTAACCCAGTAACGAATAGTGTTTGGTAATCCTAGTAGCGTTGCACTGGTTTAGGGTGTGTACGGCAAGTGGGAACAAATATTGATGCTAGGATGATTAAAGCTTAGTTAATGAAAGTTAGTTACTTAGTCTCTTCACCCTTTCCTCTCTTAGCATAGGCGATAAAAAGATAAAAGACATAAAAATCATACACCTCATACTTACTTAACCATACAACCGTGACAATACAAGTAAGTTTGGGAAGATAGTGATTGATTAACCTTAAGTGGTCCATTAAGGCATGTAAGCACTTAGTCCTTGGAGTTCAACTGGATCACGCGTGAAACGCTCGTATTCGTGTGGTTAAGTGTAGGGGTACCTCGCCACTCATCAGTAATGATGTACATAGTGTTCAGCACCAAGTGTGCAGTCCAAAAGCATGACATTAGTGAGATCACATTGGATTTGGAGGAGAGTGGAATGGATTTTCTATGGGCTCTGCAATGTGGTTGGGAAGTGCTACCACGTTGGTTTGAGGAGTGTGTTTGATGGGATGCGATATCGCATGGGCCACAATATCGCGTCGTCCCCTGCGATATCGCGTACACAATATTGCAGTGCGTCGCCAAGTCTATAAATAAGAGGCGACTCTCCCTTGTTTCTCATCCTAGGCTTAGACCATAGTGAAACTCTGGCACTATGATCCCTCCAGAGATAGAATATTTTCCATGTGCCCACAGTAGGAACTTCAAAGTGAACGGATCTTTATTCAAACAGACATTGTACCTGAACATAAGTTTGTGTACGGCAATAAAGATGAACTTCTTAGATAAACCTTGCAGTGCATGGAATAGGCTAAATAGGATTTTATTTAATGTTATTTATTGTTTATTCTTTAATTGCTTTATTAGTTATTAAATTTCTCTCAACCCTTCTCTCCTAGTTAAGTGCCTCAGTACAACCGCTTCGAGCACGTGCGTTACACTTGGTGATCCCAGTAATGATTAGCGTTTGGTAATCAAGGTTGCATCGATTTAGGGTGTAAATGGTAAGTGGGAATGGATACTGATGCTAGGTTAATTTAGACTTAGTTAGTTAGTTAAAGTTAGTTAATTAGTCTCTTCAACCCTTCACCTCTCAGCATAGGAGATAAAACATAAAAGACTATAAAAATCATATACCTCAGACTTACTTAACCATACACCGTGACAAATAAAGTAAGTCTGGGAAGACAACAAATAATTAACCTTAAGTCTCCATGAGACGTGTAGGCACTTAGTCTATGAAGTTCAACTAGATCATGTGTGTTACGCTCATATTCGTATGGTTGAGTGTAGGGGTACCTTGCCACTCATCATTGGCGCCGTTGTCGGGGACTAAGTGTTTGTGCGCTAAGTAGAACATAGGAGATTAGTCACATCATTGGGAGCTTAAATGAAACTTAGGGTTAATTAAAAGGAAAATTATATAACCATTAATTAGCACATCAAATAAGACACAATGTCTTCTTCTTCTTCTCACAAGAGCATTACACCACCTAGGGATAATACAAGAAACAGTCGAAAACACATAACCAAAATCAGCTAGTTCCTCAACAACATCAGGTAGTATATACTCATCCCGATGAGTACATATCAGATTTTACCTTTATCCTCCATTAAGACGAATAGTTGCGATGGAGAGACTTGCAAGGTAACATAGTGTTACCTCCAAATCGGTCAGTCCCAAACATGCTACTCCATGCTCTTGCATAGATTAGCATGATATAACTCTATGTTGAATACGTTATAGGTGAATTTGACATAAGGGATTACCATCCCAAATCTATACAACATATAAGGGACTCAAGGTAGGAGAGCCAACATACACTATTGAAGGGCAATGGGGTCCCGCATGTCCTAAGTGAAATTGGAGATGGTGAACCACTTATAACGGGTTCTCTATTGAATGATGTTCCCCCTCCTAATGATAGTGAGGAGGTGGGGTATCAGAACCTATCCTCTACGATACAAAATCCTGGTTCTGATTCCTGTGAACTCCAACTTTTCACTAAGGGAACAAAAACACATGGCAAGGACGGGCACTCAGATCGTCATCATGATTAGGGTCGAAGCCACAGAAGAGAAGGTAGGAAACATCGTCATGGTGATGCTTCTCCTTCTTCTTCCCCTTCTTCACATCATTCACCCTCTCATTCCACATCTGGGCATAGCCATCAAGAGCATAATAATGAGGATAGAGGTAGAAAAAATGAGAGATCTCGACAAGAGAGTTGAGAGTGAGGACAAGGGCATGAACAAAGGGAAAGCAGGGAACAACGTAGACATCATAGACATCACGAAAGAGATGATCATGATGAGCCCCTACTTGCAACTCGAAGTATGCTCGATATAACGAAGGTAGTGAGAATACTAACAAGGCATCAAAAGGATAGCCGGATCAAGTGCTTAGACATGAACAATATTCCATGCTTCGAAGGGGGATATAACACGGATCCGCAAAATCATTTACAGGTACACCTTGCAAAACATAGAAAACGAGTGGTAGAAACTAAAGTTATTTCCCAGGACACTCATCAATGAAGTAGAGAGTTGGTACCGATACTTAGAACCAGAAACCATTAGGAGGTGGAGTAAGATGTTAGAACTCTTCAACGATAAATATCAAATGTACTCTAGGGTATCTAATTTGCATAAACAAATCCAAGGATGGAAGCAAGGTACTCATGAACCCTTGGATGCTTCCATGGGCCGTTACTAGGCATTGTTACATCGTTGCCTGGGCCCTGGTTATGCACAGTGGGATCAACTACGTCATCTTGTAGATGGGATAAGGTATGAAACTAGGAGAGCCCTTGGGACTTATGCCCAAGGGAGACTATCAGAACTTAGATCCCATGAAATTCATCGCTTTTTGGAACAAGTAGCCAAAGAAGAAGGGGAGCTATGAAAAAGAGAAAGTGCAGAAGAATATAACCGTGATCCCTCTCTTTGAAAGAAGGGAGTGAGATTTTGTGATGAAGAGGATGAGTCACCACTCGAAAAGTTGGTGAATAGAAAAACCTTGCCACTTCAAAAGCTAATAACAGAAGTATCGGCTAAGGTAGATGAAGTATGGAGCTCCTTAGACAGTAAAATTGAAACTATCCTAAATATTGTAGAGGAGTCTAAGGAGGAATGAAGTAGTAACAAGGAAAAGAAAAAGCGGAGAGATTTAGGCCCTGCACGTGACAAGGGTAAGGGGAAAATAACTATCTCCAATGGGGTTGTGGATTTGGACACAGAAGATGATGGTGGATGTGAGATCTACCAATATGACCATCCCAAGGGATGTTGTCCAATCATCTCACATCTACAAGAGTCTGGGGTGTATGCGCTCAACCCGAGACTCAACAGACGACAAACACCTTGAAGGTTACCTTATCCCCAAGGTAACCCAAGGTAGTTCCACCAACCATTGATGTACTATCCAAGTGGAACTCCACCACAACCCATCAGATAACATCAAAAATGGCAATATCCATAATCATGGGGGATGCCATCACTGAAACAACAGTACCCTTACCAGTAGCCAGACCCATATGGATACTACGTGTAGCAGCCAATTTCTCCAAGTGACTCCATGGGTCACACAACTTCGCAATGTCACTACCAAGTTTGGGAGTACTTTATAAGGACTCCTCCTCTAGGAGATGCTCCACATCCATACCATCCTCCTAATCCATACGCCTCTCTTCCACTAGTAGTTCCCATACCTCTTGCTCCAACAATGCAAGGGGAACTTCCCACTCAACCGTAGCAACATAACACTACGAGAGCCAGAAACATTCAACCCGCTGTTGGTTCTGACAACCGAAAAAAGAGAAGATATTTCTTTAGAACCAAAAGCCCAGACAAGCTCTCACAACAATAAGCGGTTAAGTCTGTGATCACTCCTCCAACATACAAGACTTCGGAGCTCCCTTCAAACCAAAATCAAAGCTCAACGTAGACGGTTATGTTAACACATACCGTAACTGACTAGATCAAGGTAGGCCACCTTCCCAGGAAACTAACTAACCCTGGAAGTCCCTTTATCTACCTCCAAGTTGCCGAGAACGAACCACATAAGGCTCTTCTTGACTCAGGTCCTGGAGTCAACTTAATTTCATGAGAGATGTATCAAGCTTGAAACCTGCCCCAACTTAAGAAGAGCAATATTCAACTAGAGCTGGCTACCAATCCATCACCATTCCCTTGGGATTGATGGAGGACGTCGTTACCACTATGTGTGGTTGGTCATACCCAGCTGATTTCCTGATGATAGAAATTAACAATGATAAAGGGGACTTCCCAATTATAATGGGAAGGCCATGGCTGAGTACAATAGATGCGTACCTAGGGATCCGTGATCTTTCCTTGGAGATATATAAGGTAAATATTTATGGAAAGATTGAGAAGAAGAAATTTCCGTGCATGACATACAGTGACTCAGAGGGTGATGACATGGAGGAATACTTTGCATCTCTTCCATGCAACTGGTGTGCACCAGAAGGTGCCTATATGTAGCAACCACACAAGTAGTGGACACCCCATGGTTGATAGCTACTAGAAAGAGAAACCCATCAACATGCATGGAATAAACTAGGGAAACAACCCACACTCGTAACAAAGGCATAGACACATTGGAATATGAGTGTCGCCAACTTCCACCCCTAAATCTAAGAACATCAATTGGGAGAAGTTGGGCATTTTTAAGAAATTCAAATAGACGTTCATTATTTCGGATCTCTCCCTTTCCATTTAGTCATGGGGGAGATGGCCACATATGCTAATCATTTGGGGCCCTTAGTTTTTTTTTTAGTTTTTTTTACACGTTTTTGTTTTACACATTTTTTTTTTACAAATTTCTTTAACTTTTCTTATTTTTGTTTTACAACATCATTTATACACTTTTTCATTGTGTGTGTGTGTGTGTGTGTGTGTTATCCACCCTGTAAGTTTGTCATTTAATAAGTGTTCTTCATGATGGTATGAACTATTTTCCTATTGATTGCTAACATTTGATTTTTATCTTTAAATTATGATGTTGATACTAAGGTATGTTCTTTTGATATATCAGGCAATGAGTCCACTTCATCCATTCATCCACCAAGTTCTATGGTCTCTCTTGGCTTGGAAATATATAGTCCCTTTCTAATAAGAACTATAACGAATCGGTGACTGGGTACTTCTCAAACTAAGGAAGGACTCAAGGATTGAAAAGGGTGTGACTTCAAGGGAACTTGATGCATTTGTGTTGGCCATTCTCTTAGGTGCGTGGATGTTTTCTTCTTGAGTTTTCTTACCGTTTTGACGTTACCCAATTATCGAGAAGCTGAGTAAATAAAAATAATAAGTCTTTGCATGGTGTGGTTCTCATGCATAAACACATAAAATACAAAAAAAAAGGAAAGAGAGAAAATGAGAATTCAAAGCACACCCCTCAGACAAAATAATTCCCTCTAACTAAGGCCCTTCTCACTTCCCATTCTCTCCTCCTTCATTTTGTCAGAATGGTGGTGGCTCTTTGGAGATGCATTCTTGTTATTCAAGTGAATGGATTGGCTGAATGCATTAATGCAAAGTCACTGGATGTGGTTTGTTTGAGGCCGGAGTGGGAATGAGATTTACCAAGTCACATTAATCATTAACTCCACAAGGGGCTGTACACCACCTTGTTCTTGAGACTCCATTCCATTCTCTTATCTCCATCCTTCTCTTCATTATTCACCTCATTGTCAATTGTATTATTAGTGTATATTTTGGTTGACGCATTGTTTTCTTTTTGGTAAATTCTTGCGGTTAAGACTTTAACTCTTGTTCCAAATGCCATTCCTAGAGCCTACAAACTCTTTGAATGTGGGTTTGTCAGGGCATTAAGGGCATGAGCCTGCTTTGGGGAGGACCCACTGACATTCCTATTCGATACACCAGTTAATCTCTTTCCCCTAATATTTTTGCAATCCATTTTATTTTGTTCATTTCCATCTTGACATCCATTTCATCAACGTTATAGTTGTCTCTTTTTCTTCCTCTTTCTTATTCCTTTTCTTTTTCAATTCTCTTGCTACTGGAGGTTCGCAATTAGTCAGGGGGTATGAGGCCCAATTTTTTCAATTTTCTCTTAGCCCCTACACCTTTGGTATTCATCATTAATATATCTCCAAATCCGTATCAGCCATACCACAACCCATCCAATGGACCGTTTACCGAAGTAAGGTAATAATTGCATTGTGCTTCATTTACAATAATGGATTGGATCTGGAGGGAACACTTGGAATGGAGCAGGGTTGAAACAACTATGCAAGGAGAAAGATCAATGGCGCGCTTACAGATGGACAACGAAAGGCATAATCTTGGAGTTGGCAGCAACAACACTTCTTTCTCTCTCTCTTTCTTAACTGCCAACTAAGGCTTGATGTCAAATGTAAAAGGTGTTCACCCTTGTTGTCGTGAACACTAGTTTTATTTTTTCTTGTAATGATGATACATTCACATGTCATCCCATTAGTTCCATGCAGTCAATAATCCCATACCTTCCCAATATTTTGTAAGGAACTCAAGGACAAGTTTTCATTTAGTCATGGGGGTATGATGGGATGCGATATCACATGGGCCATGATATCGTGTACGTGATATCGCGTCCACCGCGATATCGCATCCCACGCAATATCGCGTACACGATATGTGCCACCAAGTCTATAAATAACAGGTGGCTCTCCCTTGTTTCTCATCCTAGGCTTAGACCATAGTGAAACTCTGGTAGTTTGATCCCTCTAGAGATAGAATATTTTCCATGTGCCCGCAGTAGGAACTCCAAAGTGAACGGATCTTTATTCGAGCAGACATTGTACCTAAACACAATTTTGTGTACGGGAATAAAGACGAACTTCTTGGATAAACCTTGCAATGCATGGAATAGGCTAAATAGGATTTTATTTAATGTTATTTATTCTTTATTCTTTAATTGCTTTATTAGTTATTAAATCTCTCTCAACCCTTCTCTCCTAGTTAAGTGCCTCAGTACGACCGCTTCGAGCACGTGCGTTACGCTTGGTGATCCCAACAACGATTAGCGTTTGGTAACGAAGGTTGCATTGGTTTAGGGTGTGAATGGTGAGTGGGAACAGATGCTGATGCTAGGTTAATTCAGACTTAGTTAGTTAGTTAAAGTTAGTTAATTAGTCTCTTCAACCCTTCACCTCTCAGCATAGGAGATAAAACATAAAAGACTATAAAAATCATATACCTTAGACTTACTTAACCATACACCATGAAAAATACAAGTAAGTCTAGGAAGACAACAAATAATTAACCTTAAGTGTTCCATGAGGCGTGTAGGCACTTAGTCTATGGGGTTCGACCAGATCGTGCGTGTTACGCTTGTATTCGTATGGTTGAGTGTAGGGGTTCCTCACCACTCATCAATGTCCATCGTCACGAACTAGTGGTGGAGGAGTGGGTGTCACAGAGATGGATCCTGAAGCACTGAAACATGCAAATGTTTGTGAGCCACTATGGCTGGAACTTTGTTATGGAGTGGCTCAATGTAGGGGTTTTGCTGGTGGCAGTGCCGATGTAGTACAAGTAGGGCATGAATGCTGGTTGGTGGCCACATATGTGAAGGCTACCGTGGAGTTGAAGCATGACTCCAATTGACAGCTTTGTGCTAGAGACATGGCCAAGGAAATGAAAATGGTGGTGTTCAGCAGTGATGATGAAAATGATGGTGATTGTTGGGAAGATAGTGCATGAGCTTAGCCTAGTGTTGTAGCAGGAGGTTATGAAAGATAATGGATCCCAAGATCCCACAATTTAACACTTCATGGAGCTTATTCCTACCTTGGGCATCAAATCATTGTAATGCAACATCTTCACTTAACGGCTAGATGTGTCTATGTTATTTTATCAAAGCTAAAGTAAAGTAAGAAATGTCTAATGATGTTTTATATATCTTATCCATTAATTTTGATGGTAATAGAAAAATATACATAGTTAATCATACATTATAGAACATGATTCCAAGTCTACATGCTCAAGAATAAAGGTATCATGATGATTTGACTATTTTTACTTGTAATAAGTGCATTTTATTATTTATTTTTTAGCATGATTAGATTATCTAAGTGGTCCTTCTTTTATTTATTATGCACTCTAAAACTTATAACATGTGCATTCTACATGAGTTTGGACTAAAAATTATTATCTATAATTATTTTCACATTGATTACTGATGAAGCATCCGTTGGCCATGTTAATGTAGTTGTGTCGACATAGATGCCTCAACTTAGCTGCTTCGATGCATGCTATCGCATTTGTTGGTTGCATTGACGTAGCTGTGTCGACGTAAATGTGTCAATGTAGATGCCTTGATGCATGTCATCACATATTTTTGAATAAAAAGTTAATTTTTGTTAGCTTTGATATCAAATGTCGAATATCAGGTCCTAAGATGCAATGTCAAATATATGGTATTGCGGGGTATGTGTCATCCTATAAATATAGCACTTGGACACACGGTTTGGATATAGTTTTGTCAATAGAGTAGCTAAACTTTGGTAGTTTTATTTCGTAATCCTAGAGAACAATGAGTGAGTGCCCGTAGAGTGGAGCTAAGTCAATTTATGAAGTCTTATTTGAGTGGCAATGTACCTAGACATATTCCATGAATAGAAATAAGATCAAGATTAATTCTTATTCATTACAACACTTTGACTTAGATTAAATTTACTTTTAATGCAATTTATATTTCATGTGCTTAGTTAGTATTTATGTTTCCATGCATATTAATTAATTAAGCACATAATTACAACTACTTCAAGCATGTGTATGACTCTTGGTAATCCCAGCAACGCTTAATGTTTGGTAACCCAATAGCATTATACGTGTTCAAGATGTGCATAGAAAGTGGGATCAAATACTTATGTTATGGTAGTTAGTTATTAATTAGCAATTAGATTAGTTAAATTGATTATAAATTGAGTTTCAACCTATTGTTAATTGTAGACAAATAAAATATAAAATAATAAAAATCATATGCCTCACTCTGGACTAAACCATAAATGACAAAGTTATCACTAGTCCAAGTGGGAAAACAACAAACTATGATTAAGGCATAACAATCTAGATGCACAACTAGTCCCATCCACAGAATTCGACTAGATCATGTGTGAACGCTTGTGATTCATATGGTTAGGCATAGGGGTACCTTGCCACTCATCATTAGCACCATTGGTGCTAGTTATTTAGATTAGTTATGGTATACATGATTACTGTAAAGGTATTAATGATCTATCTTTTAAAAAATATTAATATTTTAAGTCACTTATGTTATTAGGTAAAACCCTGTCTTCTTCACATAAGATCAATAATGCATCATATGATGAGAACACTCGTAGAAGAAATGATAGGATATATACTGAAGAGAATTGGAGTGAAAAACCTCAAGCAAGGGTTTCCTATGCTCATTTAGACCCTTACTAAACTCAAAGACTATGTTCAACTAATGCAAAAAATCCTAGAGAAGATGAAGTAACTCCTAGATCAAGGATGGCCTCAAGGCCTAGGACCTCCTCTAAACCTAGACAAGATAAATCAAAGGACCAAATGGAGAACTATAGAAGCAATGGAGATTCTTCTATATCTTCTTGTTTAATGTCTAGTTCTAACGAAGATGAACATAGGTATAGAGACAAAGCTCCACTATGGGGTGAAAATAAAAATAGAAATTGAACCCACGGGAAAAGTCAAAGACATCAACATGAACATAAACAACATCGTCACAATCAAATGAATATCAATAGAAATTTTCTTCACAACTTATCTGATGATAATGAACCCTTGTTGGCCACTAAGATCACAGAGGTAGCTAAGATATCCTATAGGCATCACAAAGAGAGTCATCTACCTAAGCTTGATATGAATAATATTCCTAAATTTTTAGGAGGCTATGATTCAAATCCTTAACATCATTTACAAGCCTTCAATGATGCCTATGCTTTCTACAACATTGAAAGTGGGTGGCAAAAACTTAAGCTCCTTCATAGGACACTAATTAATAGAGCTAAAGTATGGTAAAGATCATTAAAACCAAATTGAATCCAATGGTGGTCCACAATGTTAGAACTCTTCAATGAGAAATACCAAACCTATGTGAGGGTGCCCAGCCTGAGGAGACAGATCCAAGGATGGAACCAAGGATAATATGAACCCTTGGACATGGCCTTAGATAGATATTATTCCCTATTTTATAAATTCCTAGGCCCTAATTTCTTTGAGGAAAGGTAACTTTTCCACATCATAGATGGGCTTTGTAATGAAACAAGGGAGACCCTTGGGATGTATGCCTTAGGTTAATTATACAAGCTATGAACCCATCAAATTTGAGGACTAATTGAGTGTGTGCCAAAAGAATAAGGAGAAATATGCAAATGGGAGAATATTGAAAAAAATAATTGGGACCCACCTTCCCAAAAGAAGGAGGTTCATATCTATAGTGAGGAGAAAGAGGCAGCTCTTGATAAGGTGATCCCACAATAAATCTTGCCAAAATAAAAGTCTATTGATGAACTTAAAGTAAAGTTTAATAGGATGTTAGAGTGGATATATGAAAATGTTACAACTCTTATAGAGATGGTAGAGAATAAGGTAGCATAGAATGTACCAAGAAATCACTATAAATAGAGGAAGCAATAATAAAAAATAGCTAGGAACACTTTTTCATAAATAGGAAAAATGGTTGAAGAAAGTGAGGCTATAGACTTGACCATAGACAAAGATAATCAATGTGACATCTGCATATATGACCATCCAAAGGGCCATTTCCTAGTCTTGTTGCATCTACATGAGTATTGGGCAGGTGCCTTAAATCTGAAGTTTGTATAGAAGCACATGCCTAGGAGATTTCCTCTTCCACATGGTAATAATAGCCAATCCTACAACCAATTGTACTATCCTAGGAGGACTTATTTCTAGCCTCAAAATTATCATCGACTGTAGTGGCAAAACCCACAATCATGGGGGAGGCCACCACCTAACCAGCCTTATCCTTCCTATTAGCTGAAACTGCACAAATGTTATGTTCAAAATTCTATTTCCCTGAATAGTTCCACTTCCTTTACCTCAAATCACTACTACCACTCTCCCGAATATCATCATTCCTCAACATCTTATATGAGTTCATCACCTCATAGCTCTCATCCTTCATCATATCCTTAATATTCTCATACTCACCTCCACCATATGTCATCTCCAACAACATAGGATGGTTCATCACCACGACATCAATGAGAGAATGCCACTTGTGCTACAAACATACATAGAAATGATAATGCTAATAGATCTCCACCACAATCTTAGAAACGCCATTTCTTTAGGAAGGTTCCCACACATAAGAACAACACTCATGGATCTACTAACTCATTAAAACTAACATAAGGCTAACATGATGCAACAACCTTCCTCACTAGAACGTTGTCTCCTAATCATACACAAAAGCCAACAACCATCACCACTCCAACACAAGACATAAACAATGAACCAATCGCTATCTAGAGACAGAAGAGTCTATGCATCACTACTAATAGTAAAGGGTGCAATTATGAGCCAGAAATTCAAAATATTAACACAGTCCACAACAAATTTCAAGAGCAAGTGTGTAAACAAAAACCAATCTATGTAGTAGCCACTAAACTAGAAGACACCCAGTGGCTTGAAAATGAGAATATAAAATTTTTTCAAAGATGCATGGAGATAATTGATCTACTTATTAGTTCTAGACTTAAAAGAATGGACCAAACAACGGACTTAGACATAGATATCTTACACTTTGATCATATACCAGAAAAGGATATTAAACATGAAGGAAGAAGCAAATACATCTGAATCCTCCAAAATGGAAATACCTTCAAGTCTAGATGAAGACATATCTCCAAATGATCCAAATGAGACTATCATTAATGTTATAGGTGCTACCACACGATTAATTAAATCAGTAATGGTGATAGATTAGAAACCTATGATGTATAACTAGGGGATTGTGTAGTCCATATTCCAAATGTGCAACCACAAGATTAGTTGTGGGGGAGATGCTCCATCCTGGTTTAGGAACTAATAATTATTTTTCACCTATTTTTTGTTTTACAATTTTTTATCATTTCCTATTTCTTCCAAAAATTTTTGATTCTTCATATGTTTAACATTTCTTAATATTTTTCTTTTCTTTATATTTTTATCTCTTTTCTTGAGCCATTATCTTTTTTCTTTATGAATTTATTTTTATGTTTTCATTTATAATATTGCCAAGTCATGATGCAGAAGTTAACACTATGTGTTGAGTTTTTGTGCTATGCTATTAAGATGACTAGGTAAGTAATTGTGTAAAGCAGTGAAACCACCTCATCCATCCCTCTAGTTCTCTGAATAAAAAGTATTTTTCATGGAAAGAATTTGTTTTTTCTTTTATGAGACTAAAATTAATCAATGATCATTATAGCTTGAAGAAAGAGTGAACGACCAAGTGGGAATTGCAAAGTATGTGAAGGGGACTTGTTGGGTTCTCTTCTTAACTTCCTTCATGTGGTTTATAACTCCTCAAGGAACATATCATCACTTCTTCATTGATCAATAAATTGGAAGCTCTATCTTTGCATGGTGCAATTCCCATCTAAAAATGTTTTAAAAAATTAAAAACAAAAAAGAGAAAAAAACAACAATAATGGGAATTCAAAGCACACCCCTTAGACACAATAATGAGCTACAAGCACAAGTTATGGGGTTGGAAAGACATGTTACCCATGCCTAAAGGTACCCCTCTAATTAAAGCCCTTCCTTCCTTCTTCTCTTTTCTTCTCTTTTTGGAGTGATGATTGTTCTTTGTGGTGGTTATGGACTCATGGTGGTTGATAGGAATGAACACATCAATGTGAGGTTACTATTCATGGTATGGAATTGGTTTGAACTTGGACAAACAAGTATGTTGATCATTTTAATCATATTTTTTACAAGAACCTATTGTGAACATGGTTAAGTACCTTACATTCTGATCTCTGCAATCCCTTCTCATCCCATTATTCACCTCACTACTGCATGCGGTTATGAGCCTTTTGGTTTTGTGTTATATAGTGCAACACGCCAGCCATGGCAATTATGTGTTGTTTGGAATAAAGGCATGGTCTACATTTAACTTCTCAAGTGCCCACAAACATCTATATAAGTGGTTATGCAAGGGCATTATGGTAGAAGCCTACTTTAGGGAGGACCCACTTGCATAACTTTTGTTGATCATGGCTTTGAACTAACCCTCACATCTTCTAGAACATCAGTGACGATTTCTTTGAATTTATGCATGATTTTGGGACTATTTATCATCCATTTTATTAATTTTCCTACTTTTCTATTTCCATATTAATGACCGATGAGGTACCCCTACACCCAACCATACGAATCACAAAGCATTCATGTGTAATTTAGTCAAATTCCGTTAACTTTATAGTTTCCAATGCACTAGTCTTCTAGGAAGTTAATCTTGCCCTAAGGTCATTCATTGTCTTCCCAATTACACTTGTGATGTACAAAGATATGGTTAAGTGTAATCAAGGCATATGATTTTTATCATTTTATGTCTTATGTTCTTTAGTGGTTAGAGAGATAGAGAGATATAAAGTAATTTAATGACTAATCTAAATTAACTAACTAATTTGTCTCTAACTAGTCCTAACATAAACATCTGGTCCTACTTTCCATACATGTCATGAACCCACGTATTGACTGCTAGGTTACCAAGTGCTATGTTACTGGGTGCACCAAGTAATAACATTGTTGGGATTACCAAGCGAATACATGTTACACTTGAAGCAATTGTACTTATGTATTTAATTTATCTAGCTTACCTTGCTTAATTAGCTCAATTACTAAAAAACATTAAATAAATAACTAAAAGCATTGAGTGCATGAATAAATCTCTAAACTATCTAGAATGCTACAAGGTTTATCAAGAAGCTCATCTTTATTATTGTACACATTGTTGTGCTTAGGTACAACAATGCTCGAATAAAGATCCGTACACTTAATGACTCCTACTATGGGCACTTGGGAAAATATTCTAACTTTCAAATGAAAAAACTGCAAGAGCTTCACTACACTATGACTGATTGATGCCATAAATGCAATTGGTGAGTTCATATTTATAGGCAAGAACAAAGCCTACGTCAACAGGGCCTAGTTGATGCATGAAATGATGCATTGATAGGGCCTAGTCAACATGGGCACTTGCAACTCATCAGACCCTCATGACTGAATGAAAACTTATCCTTGAGTTTTTTACAAAATTGGAAAGGTATTGAATTATTGACTAATGCTAGATTTAACAAATTGACTTGAAAAAATTAAGTACCTGAGTGTATAGACCAACACGTTACAAAAATTGTAGTGTTCATGACACAAAATTAAACACCATGACATAACTCTACAAAATTGGATGACACTTCCTTTGACAGCATGAAGTTGATGGAGAAGGTTAAATAGTCTCAGGAAATGATGGTTCCTAAGATTCTGAGAGACCTTCATTAGCTTCAAATAGTGGCTGAGGTTGTTGTGGCTTTCCTACTGCTATTGCAACTTCTAGCTGGAGGTGAAAGGCATCTAGCAATACTTTCATTTTTTCCTCCTTACTCCTAGGATCATGCACCATCCACATAGCTTCACTAATTTGGGTAGTAATGGGCACATCCCAAGGACAAGTAATTGCTAGAAATAACTCCTTGGCATTAATGAACCAGGTAGTGAATTGCTTGCATTCGATATTAAACACCCTAACTATGTTTTGTAGCCCCTGGTAATCATTCATTCTCTTGGCTAGGTTCTTGGTAATTAATCATTGATTGGTGAATCAATGTTTGTTGTTTCAAGCTTTTTCTTAGTGTCCTTATAGTGCTTAAACTCGGCCTTGTATAGTAAGTATGAACTGGCCACTTATTTCTCAAGTTCTAATCGTGGTCGTCTAGTAGTTAGCATTGCCAGGTTTGCATAGTGGAGATTGGTCAATTCCATATACTCTATCATTTCTTCTATCTACAACTTCTTTAAGTGGATCTCTGCTCTATTATAGGTATCTATTTCATCAATGATGGGTTGCCACACCTCTCTTCCTTATTGGAGTTGCTAGAAGGCCTCATTTACTTTTGCCTTAGCCAATTGAATGTGCTTCTCATTCGCTTCCTTCTATAGGCCAACCTGGCCTCTATAGTAATTCTTAACTCTTTCAAATTTAAGAGTTATTTTTTTAGGAAATAATCTCAATGGCAGATTTCTGGTGTAAGGCTCATACTTCCTCCATAGACACATTTCGATTCTCTATAGACAATTTTCTTAACTCTATGTTTACCTTGGCGAGTTGCTCCTTCTATTAATGAATGAATTCTTGCATTTGTTAATTTGTGTATTAATATTATGCAAGTAATGGTTTTCGGTAGTTAATGATTCATTTTCATGGTGCATCTGAACCAAGTCCTTTTGAACCAAGTAGGTTTTTTCTTCGGTTATGGACTAGTTGAAGATGGTCATCATTATTTGCTCCTCAACCTATTTTAATCATTCCTAAAGCTACTAAAAAGCTTCATCTCTAGTTATTACAAGGCTGAAGAGTGTAGGTTCAATAAAATGGGCATGCAATTCAACAACTTCTAGGTCTAAGCATTGGTTTTGTGCTTGAGCTGTTTCAAGTTACCCTTCCAAGATGATGCATTTTCCCTTTGCTTATAGCAGCTTCGACTGGGTCACAGTAATGTTATTCTAAAAATTGAAGATATCTAAAATTGGTTACGTGGTACCCACTAGTCAATCCAATAACTCTTCATGCTAGGATACACTCAATCTTCCACTGACCATGCCTGTAAACATCTACACATCTTGAAGTGTAGATATACCTAGTACAGATGCAGCAAGTGCGTTAAGTGCTTCTGCAATTTGATTAGCAATAACTTTAGCAATGGTCTCTTTCCCTTGGTGTTGCATCACCAATACAGTTGCTCCCTCATCCTCCTTCAAGCATACCAAAAAGAAGGCAACATTCCTAGAGATTTCTAAGAATAAATGGTGTTGAGATAGAGACACCATCACCTCTCAAGCATTGGAATTCGATCTTGTGAGCAACTACATTTGTTGGGAAAAGAATATTGGTCCACCTCTTTCCATCTAGCTAATTTTCTAAGCCACCTCATTAATGTGACTCATTTCAGGTCAATATACAAATGGGTCTACACTACTCATTCTTACATGTTACTCCTACTCACACAAGGGTTGCTCTTGGATTTCATGTAAGAATTCAATGGCTGTGTGGGCCTCTGGTATTATTTCTTGAGTAGGCAATGGAGGTGGCAGCTGCTACTCATCTTATTTAAACATGGTAGGTGTCTTGTCCTTCCTCATTTCAAACCATGAGGCAATGGGAGTATGCCTGATCATGTCATTTTCATAACAGATGATCCTTGCCCTTTTGCAAAGTTTCCAATGAGGCATGGAAAAGGTAAGGTTTTCCTTCCACATTAATTTTCGTTAAAGTGTTTCTCAATCTCTAAATAGATTAATTGTGGAAGGTTCACCAAAAATTTCCTACTTAGATAGGCACATTCTCAAGTGGAAAAGGTAGTCACCTTGCTAGGCCTCACTATTGGATTGAGGTGATAGGCCACTATCTTAAAGTATACACATTCTACTAGTGTGAGCATGTCAAATTCCTTAAGGTTGACCCTATAACACAAATGGATCCACTCCATTTGGCCTCAAGGTTAGCTTGTGTCAACAACTCTACCAATTATGCCCTTGTGTCATGCAAATGTACTAACATCAATTGAGTAGGATACCTGAATGTTCTTGATCTTCACTGTGGAGCCTATCCTTCTATTGTTCTAGAAGAGGTACATCTCTTCCATGTACTACTCCCCACTAGAAGTGATGATTGACCACATGGGAGTGGTTTGCAATTGTGTTTTCACTTCTGCTAGAGCATGTTCTAGAAATGGCCTGAAGTTCAATTCCTAGAGAACTGAGCATTGGATTTCATGGGGCCTAATGATGTTAGGGCATGCTTGTGTTAGTATGAATTTTAGCCTTGATATGGGTCCTCATGCTTCCCGATGCTATGATTGTTTTATTTCAACTTCTTCTTCAAAAATCTATCGAACAAATTCCACTTCAGGCTCCACTTGAAAAGGTCCTGTTCCATGGATTTCTTCTAGTTGTTACTAGGGCTATTTTTGTTGGCCCCTTCTAGCACTAGGTCATTTATCCCTTGGTTTCAATGGTCCTCCCTCCTATGGTCATTTTCGTCTTGGCGTCATTTGTAATCACAACATGACCACGAGTTAGCAATTATTGTGTAACATGAAACACTTGGAATTCCTTCTCTCCTTAGGAAAATTACACTTGGCTAAGTTGTAATTATGGCAAATTTAATCAATTTTAATCATTATTTTATTTGTATTTGAATATTAATAAGTCATTCTAGAAGGTGTTAGAACTCTCAAGAATTGATGGTTTCATACTGTTGTATTCATTATTCCCTTTGGGGAAGTAGAAATTTTTTTGAAAAATTTCATCAGAAACCCTAAGCTTTGTCACTCCCACGATCAAAAGCTTACCTTTGATAGCTATAGCATTAAAGAACAAAGTAATTTGGACAAACAGTTGGCAAGTTATGGGCTCTAGAAGGTTTTGGTCTCTAAAAAATGGCAAAAACTCCCCTCGTGTTATGAAGCAAATGTCAAAAAATTACAAAGTCTCAACCACATTTATGGGATTTTTGGCTTGCATTAACTAGGCCTAATCGACAAGGCACAGTCGATGGGGTTGACTGCATTGACTAGGTTGATGCAATTGTTGACCATCGTTGACTTTTGTTCACTTGGTCAAACTTTCAAAATACAAGAAATTTTTTAGTAAAATTGGGATTAAATGGAATCCTAAAAAGCCATGAACATAATGAGAATACTAGAAGAGGGTTTTCAAGCTCAAAAAATTTAGAAAATTGAGAAAATGTTTTGGAAAAAGAATTTAATGAAAATTTTAAGGAGCAGATAGCAAAATACATAATGGAATATGTGAAAGATAGGATTATAGCAATGTCTAAGGTAAGGGGCTTAACTATCCAAACCAAGAGATATGCAAGTGGGTCCTCCCCATAGTAGGCACATGCCCTTTTTGGCATCACATAACTTCAAATGAGTTTGTGGGCCCCACAGTTGATTTAATGGTCATAAAAGTTAAGGGATGATGAGCTGAAATATCGCATAGGCCCCATATCAGGATATCACAGGGCCTGCCTCAATTTCTATAAATAAGAGGCAACTTTCCTTGTTCTGGGGAGTTAGACTTAGACCCATAGTTAAACTCTTGTAGTTTTACCATTCTAGAGTTAGAATAATTTCCATGTGCCTACAGTAGGAGTTTTAAAGTGAATGGATCTTTATTCAAGAAAATTGTACCTAAGCACACATTTGTGTACGGTAATAAAGATGAACTTTATGATAAACCTCGCATCATGTGGATTAAGCTAAATAGTAATTAATTATTTTTGAATGTTTAAATGCTTTCCTAGTTAATTAATCTCTCTCAACCCTAGACTTTCCTAGTTAAATACACTCAATACGACCGCTTCGAGCATGTGTGTAGTGCTTGGTAACCTAGTGACAATTAGCATTTGGTAATCCCAGTAGCATTGCACTGGTTCAAGAAGTGTGTGGCAAGTGGGAACAGATACTGGTGTTAGGAACTATTAGAACCTAGTTAGTAAATAGTTAATGAAAGTTAGTCACTTAGTCCTCCTTACCTTCCCCTATTAGCATAAGACATTAAAAAGATAAAAGATATAAAAATCATATACCTCAAGCTTACTTACCCATACAACCATGACAATACAAGTAAGTTTGGGAAGATAGCAATTGATTAACATTAAGTGTTCCATTAAGGCATGTAAGTACTTAGTTCTTGGAGTTTGATCGGATCGCACGTGAAATGCTCATATTCATATGGTTGAGTGTAGGGGTACCTCACCACTCATCATTGGCACCGTTACCGGGGACTTAGTTTTTTGTGCGCTACATAGAACATAGGATATCATTCATATCGTTGGGACACTAGAATGAACCATTAGGGTTAATCAAGAAAAAAAAAGACAACGGTAAATCACACACCGAACAAGACAAAAATGTCTTCTTCTTCGCACAAATGCACTTCACTGCCTAGGACTAACACAAAAGACAGTTGGTGGCATAACACACATAACCAAGATCTGCCAATTCCTCAACAGTTCTGTGTGGTATATATTCATCATGATGAGTATGTACCTGAATTTGCCTTTATTCTCCATCAAGATGAACAACTGCATTGGAGAGACTTGGAGGGTAACATAGTGTTGCCTCCAGACCGAGCAATCCCCAACATGCTCCTTCATGCTCTCACATGAATAGGCATGCCTAAAATCTATTCCTATTAACTCGAGGTATGACCAGGCAAAGGCTTATGACCACTTATTTATCACTTTTAGTAATCTTTCTTTTTGTTTGGGAACAAGTCTTGCGTTGATGATCATCGATCTTCCATTTTCAAGGGTCATATATTCTAGACCAATAGGCAACGGTTTCAAATCTAGGGGCTCTTGTTTAAATTTTTCAAGAATTTCCAACTTTTCCTAGATGATGTTTTCAAGGTTAGGGCTTGGAAGCTGGTAGTGGACTTGCTCTAGTGTATCCATGCTTTCAATGTAAGCACTAGTGATTCCCTCAGTTAGTTCCATGCACATGGTAAATGGAGGATGTGTATAGATTTTAAGCTACTAAACATGGCAACATTTAAGGATCAATTTCCGTTGTCATTCATTGACCAAGTCTTAGAAACCATAGCAGAGCATCGCTATTATAGTTTTCTAGATGGCTATAGTGGATACAACCAAATACGGATAGCCCTAGAAGATCAAGCGAAGACAACATTCACCAATCCTTGGGGAACATTTGCATATAAACAAATTCCATTTGGCTTGTGCAATGATCCTGCCATGTTTCAATGCCTAGTTCTAAGCATATTCCAATAGCAGATAGGAAACGGAGTGGAAGTCTTTATGGATGACTTCTCCACTTATGGAACAAACTTTGATCAAGCCTTGGACCGATTAGAGCAAGTGCTGAAAAGATGCGTAGAAACCAACTTAAGGCTCAACTGGCAAAAAAGCCATTTGATGGTCCAAGAAGGTGTAGTACTTAGGCATAATATTTCACATTCAAGAATTGAGGTAGACCCAGATAAAGTTAGGGTCATCCAAGGAATCACCCGTCAACCGAAAACTATCAAAGACATTTGGTCATTCCTTGAACACACTGGCTATTATAGGAGATTCATTGAGAACTTCTCCAAGGTTTCCAAACCATTGGTAAAACTAACAAAGAAGGATGTACCATTTGAGTGGACGAGAGAATGCAAACGAGCATTCCAGAACTTGAAACAAAATCTTGTAGAAACTCCCATTCTACAAGCTCTTGACTAGTCTAGACCATTCCACATAATGACTGACATGTCTAATTATGCTACACAGTTAAATGATCAAAAAAGTCCTTACTACATTCACTGTGCAAGTAGGAGTATCGTCGATGCACAACTTAACTACATAATTACCAAGAAAGAATTAATGGTTGTAGTGTTTGCACTAGATAAGTTTAGGCACTATGTGTTAGGTTACAAAGTGTTCATCCACATAGATCATAGTGCAATCTAGTTTCTCATGAATAAGCTAATGGTTAGCCCTCATATTATACGGTGGCTGGTAATCCTACAGGATTTCGATCTAACAATGATCGATCGAAAGGGCACCGAGAACGTAGTTGCAGATCATTTATCTCGGTTGTGCTGGGACAACAAAGAGGATGAATATGTAATGTCCGATCATTTTCCTGATGGAGCCCTCTTTGTCAGTGTAGTAAATAACCAACCCACGGAAACAAATTGGTATAGTAACATTCTCTCCTATCTCCTTACCCAACAAACACCACAGGAGCTGGACTTTAGGAAGAAACAACAGTTTCTTTACAAGACCAAGCACTTCATGGAGATCAATGGACAAATTTACAAAGCATGTCCTGATGGCTTCGTTCAATGGTATGTGCCCGAGGTGGACCAAATAAGAGTTCTCTAAGACACTCATGAGGGCCCTTATGGGGGTCACTATGAAGGGAGATGAATGGCTATTAAGATCCTGCTTGCAAGATATTACTGGCCAACATTATTCTGGGATGCCCATCAATTTGTCAAATCTTGTGAGCATTGTCAACATGATGGGGGAATGACTACTAGAATGGAGGGTCTGCAACAATGGATTCAACCTTTAAAACCCTTCGAAATTTGGGGAATAGACTTTATGGGGCCCATTACACCAATGTCCAATGGAAAAGCTTACATTATTGTTACCGTAGACTATCTAATAAAATGAGTTGAAGCAGCTACTGTTACAGACTGCACATCATCTACAGCTGCATGATTTATGCAACAACAAATCGTAAATAGGTTTGGTATGCCACGTGCACTAATTTTGGATAATGGAACACACTTCATAGGTGCAACCTTTTGGAAGTTAGTGCAACGCTTAGGGGTTGAACAAAAATTGACTACACCTTATCACCCTTAATCTAATAGACAAGATAATGTTACCAATAAGGAGCTCACAAAAATATTAACTAGGAAAATTAGCAAGTATAGGTGAGACTGGAGCACTAAACTAAATGATTCTCTTTGGGCATACTGCTCCACCTGGAAACTCCCTATAGGCTACTCTCCCTATAACTTAGTATACAGAAAGCTTCCAATGCTTCCAATTCAAACCCAGCTTCTTACACTATCCATGGCTTGTGACCTCCCCCTTGATCTTGATCTAGCACAAAAACAAAGGTTGACAACTTTAAATGTGCTAGATGAAAACCAATTAGCTGCCCTTTCATCAAATGAGTTGCACAAGGCATATAGCAAGCAATGCCATGACTTGAAGATTTGAAAGGTTAAGTATCAACCAAGAGATAAGGTTCTCTACTGGAGCCCCATGCATGTGCTACAATGCACAAAATTCCAAACACTGTGGGAAGGATGTTATATTATTCATACAACCTTTCCTTCAGAGGCCATGATCATATACAAACCTGAGAGCCTTGATAAGAGATTACTAGTTAATGTGCAATAGACCAAACCCTTTCGTGAACTTAGAACGGCCAATGCACAAAATACCTCTGAGAAAGAATGACCCCACTCACTATTTCGGATCTCCCCCTTCCAACTCAGTCATGGGGGAGATGGCCACCTCTATTGATCAATTGAGGCCCTTGGTTCCTCTTTAAGTTTTTTTTTACACATTTTTGTTTTACAAATTTCTTTAACTTTTCTTGTTTTTTTCTTGCAACATCATTTATACTCTTTCCTTTCTTTTTGTGGTTGTTTATTTTGTTAGGTCCTTCACCTAATAACAGCTCCTGATGGTGGTATGAACTGTAGTCCATTGATTGCTGATGTTTGATTTTTACCTTTGATTTATAATGTTGATACTAAGGTATGGTTCTTTTGATATAACAGGCAATGAGTCCATGTCATCCAAGCATCCATGAATTTCTATGGTCTCTCTTGGCTTGGAACTATATAGTCCCTTTCTTAATAATAGAACTATCAATGAATCGGTGACTAAGCATTTCTCAAACTAAAGAAGGACTCAAGGATTGAAAAGGGTGTGACTTCAAGGGGATTTGATGCATTTGTGCTAGCCATTCTCTTAGGTGCTTGTATGTTTTCTTCTTGAGTTTTCTTTACCATTCCAACGTTGCTCCATTATCGGGAAGCTGAGCTAATAAAAATAATTAGTCTTTGCATAGTGTGGTTCTCACCAAAAAAAAACTAGTGAGAATTCAAAGCACATCCCTTAGACAAAATAATCATCTAGGCTACAAGCACTAGTTATGGAACTAAACAAACATGTTCCCTCTAATTAAGGCCCTCTCTCGCTTCCTACTTCTCCCTTTCTCATTTCCTTGAAATGGTGGTGCCTCTTTGGCGGTAGCATCCTTGTTACTTCAAGTAGATGGATTGCCAAGTGTATTGATGCAAAGTCACTGGATGTGGACTGTTTGAGGCTGGACTTGGAATGGGATATACTAAGTCACATTAACCATGAATACACAAGGGGCTGTACACCACCTTATTCTTGAGACTCCATTCCATCCTCTTCTCCTCATCATTCTTTCTCCATTTTCCATCTCATTTCCAGTTGTATCAATAGTCTATATTTTGGTTAATGCATTGTTTTCTTTTTAGTAAATTCTTATGGTTAAGACTTTAACTCTTGCTTTCAAATGACATTTCCAGAGCCTACGGACTCTTTGAATGTGGGATTTTCAGGGCATTAAGGGCATGAGCCTACTTTGGGGAGGACCCACTGGCTTTCCTATTTGGTGCATCAGTTAACTTCTTTCCCTTCAAAATTTCCACAATCAACATTTATTTTGTTCATTTCCACCTCTAACATTCATTTTATCGCTGTTGTCATTGTTTCTTTTTCTCCATCTTTCATATTCCTTATCTTTTTCCATTCTATCACTATCAAAGGTTCACTCTTAGTCATGGGGGTCCTGGTCCAATTTTTTCAATTTTCTCCTAACCCCTACACCTTGGGTAGTCACCAGTGTTATATCTCTAGAATTTGTATTAGCCATATCACAACTTAGCCAGTGGACCATACACCAAGGAAAGGTATCAGTTGCATTGTGATTTATTTATCCTTGCTAATATGAGACTATGTTGTGTGTGCAGATGGAAATCATACAGCAATGGACTGGAGCTAGAGGAAACACTTAGGATGGACTAGTGCTGGAACAGTTATGCAAGGAACAAGATTGATGGTGCAGTTATGGACGAATGATGGAAGGCACAATTTTCGCATTGGCAGCAACACATTTTCTTCTCTCTTCTCTCTTCAATCTCAGCTACCAAATAAGGCTAGATGTCAAATGTATATAGTGTTCACTCTTGTCATAAACATTAATAATGCCATGTATTATAATGATGATCCATTCACATGTCATCTCATTCACCATTAATGTCATTCAAGTCAATAATCTCATATCGTCCCAATATTTTATAAGGAACTCGAGGACGAGTTTTCATTCAATCATGGGGTTATGATGAGCTGCGATATCGTGTATGCGATATCATGTCTACCCCGCAATATCACGGCCTGCCTCAATTTCTATAAATAAGAGGTGGCTTTCCTTGTTCTGGGGAGTTAGACTTTCACCCATAGCTAAACACTTGCATTTTACCATTCTAGAGTTAGAATAATTTCCATGTGCCTGTAGTAGGAGTCTTAAAGTGAACAGATCTTTATTCAAGCAAATTGTACCTGAGCACACATTTTTGTATGGCAATAAAGACAAACTTTATGATAAACCTTGTAGCATGTGGATTAGGCTAAATAGTAATTAATTATTTTTGAATGTTTAAATGCTTTCCTAGTTAATTAATCTCTCTCAACCCTTAACTCTCCTAGTTAAGTACACTCAATACAACTGCTTCGAGCATGTATGTAGCACTTGGTAACCCAGTGACGATTAGCGTTTGGTAATCCCAGCAGCATTGCACTGGTTCAAGATGTGTGCGGCAAGTGGGAATGGATACTGGTGTTAGGAACTATTATAACCTAGTTAGTAAATAGTTAATGAAATTTAGTCTCTCTCAACCCTTAACTCTCCTAGTTAAGTACACTCAATACAACTGCTTCGAGCATGTATGTAGCACTTGGTAACCCAGTGACGATTAGCGTTTGGTAATCCCAGCAGCATTGCACTGGTTCAAGATGTGTGCGGCAAGTGGGAATGGATACTGGTGTTAGGAACTATTATAACCTAGTTAGTAAATAGTTAATGAAATTTAGTCACTTAGTCCTCCTTACCTTCCCCTGTTAGCATAAGACATTAAAAAGATAAAAGATATAAAAATCATATACCTCAAGCTTACTTAACTATACAACTGTGACAATACAAGTAAATTTGGGAAGACATCGATTGATTAACCTTAATTGGTCCATTAAGGTGCGTAAGCACTTAGTCCTTGGAGTTCAATTGGATCACACGTGAAATGCTCGTATTCGTGTGGTTGAGTGTAGGGGTACCTCGCCACTCATCAAGGGCCAACCTAGAAGAATCTATCCAAGAACTCCAATATAGAAAACTAAGACATCAAGCATAACATAGAACCTGACAATGAGGTGAGTTTTAGCAGCATAGATGAATGACAGAGAGAATGCAATGGAATTCCAAATTGATGTCATAAGAAGTCCCTTGTGGAGTTTGTGTTTAAAATGACATGAGAAGGTCCATCCTTAGTCCAGACCAAAACCAACCTCTTTCAATGACTTCACATCACCACTCTAATACCAATCCACCCCCTCAAGATAGAAGAGTGCTCCTAGAAAACAAGCACCATTCCATAAAGAGAAGAAAAGAAAAGTAGGAAGTGAGAGAGGGGCTTAGTTAGAGAGGACCTTCAGGAATGGGTAACATGTCCTTCTAGTCCCATAACTAGTGCTTGTAACCCATTTATTTGTCTAAAGAATGCGCTTTGAATTTCCATCATGTTTTTTTTTTATCTTTGGTCTTTTTTTCTTTTCTTTTGGATGAGAACCACACCATGCAAAGACTTTATTTGACTTCTTATTAGTGGTTGGAATGGAATGGTAAGTAGTCCATAAAAAACACTCAAGCACTCAAGTAAGTAGAAGAGTACAAAGAGTATTGAGTTCCCTTGAATTCACACCCTATACAAACCTTTGAATCTTTCCCAATTCTAGAAACTACCAAGCTCATTAATTGATTAAAATTTTCTTTAAGTAAAGGGAAATCAAACTTCCAGAATAAGGAAAACCATAGATTTTTTTGGATGAGTGGATGAAGTGAACTCACTACCTATTCCATGAAAAATAAACCATGTCATAGTCATCAAACATCAGAATTCAAAAATAAAAATCAGACATTGACAATTACAACATTAAGCATAGACTGTCATTAGTACACAACAATAGTGGCACTATGGCCTACAACAATAAAGTGCTTTTATTAGCAAAAATAATGCAAAGTCACATTCAAACCAAAAAAAGTAAAATATAGAAGGAAGTGTAAATTATCCAAGAAAGATTCAAATGTACTAACAATGGTGCAAAACAAAAAATGCTATGAAATGGAAAAAAAATTTGAAAATTAAAAATTTGTAAAATAAATAACTTGTAAAATCAAAAATGTGAAAGAAAGAGAGTAGAAAAACTAAGAAGCTCTATGGATGGTTAGCATGGATGACCATCTCTCCCACAACTAAGTTGGAAGGAGGAGATCTAAAAAATTAAACATGGTTGTCCATCCATTGAGGTGGTAGCTACATTGGCTTATCTTGGTTCTAGGAAAGGTTTCACTTGTTGGATGTTGACTAACTACTTTTGATTTGGACTCTCAGGTTTGTAGATTAACATGACCCTAGAGAAAAAGGTTTGAGTAATTATATAAGGTCCCTCCCACAACGTTTGGAACTTCATTTTCTAGGGTACATGTGTGGGATTCCAGTAAAGAACCTTATATCCTAGTTGAAGTTTTACTTTATGTATTCTTAGGTCATGATGTTGCTTGTTGAATGCCTTATGCACTTTATTCAAAGATAGAACCACTCATCTAGTATATTAAGGTTGATTAATCTTTCTCTTTGTGCTAGACTTAGGTCACGATTCAAATTGCAGGCTATTGAGAGTGTACAAAGCTCAGATTGAATAAGGAGCATTGGAAGTTTTCTATACACTAGCTCATAGAAAGAGTATCCAATAGAAAATTTCCATGTTAAGTGGTAGGCCCAAAGGGCATCATTTAGTTTTGTACTCTAATCTCTCTTATATTTGCTTATGGTATTTATTAGGATCTTTGTAATCTCTTGGTTAGTGACCTCTACTTGTCCGTTGGCTTAGGGGTACTAGGGTGTTGTTAATTTATGTTCAACCCCTAGGCATTGCATTAACTTTCTCAAAGTGGCACCTATAAAAGGAGTTCCATTGTCAAAAATTAGTGCACATGGTATCCCAAACCTATTTACAACATGTTGTTGTATAAATCTAGTACCAATAGATGATGTACAATTGATAATGGCTATTGCTTCTATCCATTTGGTGTAGTAGTCAACTACTACAATGATATATACCTTTCCATTGGACATGGATATGATGGGACCCATGAAGTCTATGCCTCATATGTCAAAGGGCTCTAATGGTTGAATCCACTATTGAGGACCCTTCATACGTGCAGTAATCCCACCATCTCTTTTAAAATGCTCACAAGATCGAACAAACCAATGGGCATCCCTAAAGATTGTAGGCCAATAGTATCCTGCCATTAGGATTTTTATGGTTGTGCACCTCCCTACATAGTGGTCTTTGCAAGGGCCTTCGTGAGCATCCTGAAGAACACATAGTTGATCTACATTAGGGACACATCAATGAACTAGGCCATTAGCACATAAATTGTAAAGGTGTTTGTTGATTTCTATGAAGTACTTTGCTTAATGAAGAAACTGTTATTTGATTCTAGAGTCCAGACCTTATGGAATCTCCTGGGTGAGAAGGTAAGTGAGGATACCATCATACCATTTCATTTCTATCGGCACTTGATCATTTATTGCTCCTGTAAAGAGAAGTTCATCTAGAAAGTGATCAGAGAGTGAACTCTCCTCCTCTTTGTTATCCCATCTTAACCAAGAGAGATGGTCAATGATCACATTCTTAGTCCCTTTTTGATCTACCATTTTGAGATTGCATTCCTATAAGATCATGAACCCCGTATGATATGGGGGCTTACCATTGGCTTATTCATTAGGAAGTAGACAACATTATGATCTAGGTGTACAAATACTTTATAAATAAGCACATAGTGCCTAAACTTGTCAAGAGCATACACCACTACCACTAGTTCTTTCTCAGTTGTGGTGTAATTCAATTGTGCACCCACAATGCTTCAGCTTATGCAATGGATGTAATATGGACATTTCTTATCATCCAATTGTGTAAGCATAGCTTCCAAGGCATAATTAGATGCATCTGTCATTATGTGGAATGGTTTGGATCAGTCTAGTGCTCTATGAGTTTATCCTTCAACTATTGGAATGAATGTTCGCACTCCTTGGTCCAAACAAATGGTGCATCTTTTTTTGTAAGCTTAACCAATAGCTTTACAATCTTAGAGAAATTCTCTATGAATCATTGGTAGTAGCCAGTGTATCCAAGGAATGAGTAGACATCTTTAACTATCTCTTGTTAGCATATTATTCCTTGGATGACCCTTATCTTCTCCAGGTCTACCTTAATCCCTTTTTTTGAAATTCAATGCCCCAATACAATGCCTTTCTAAACTGTTAGATGGCTTTTCTACCAATTGAGCCTGAAGTTTATTTTGACACTTCTTTTTAATACCTACTCAAGGGGATCTAGGGCTCGCTCAAATATAGCCCCATAGGTAGAAAAATCATCCATAAATACTTATACCCTACTACCTATCTACTGCTAAAAAATACTAAGGACCAGACATTGAAATGTTGCAGGGGCATTGCACAGATCAAATGACATCTTTCAATATGCAAAAGTTCCATAGGGACTAGCTTGATCTTCTAGTGCAATTTGGATTTCGTTATGGCCACTATAACCATCCAAGAAGCTATAATAGTAATGCCCAAATATGGTGTCCAACACTTGATCCAAAAATGACAATGGGAAATGATGTTTAAACGTTGCCATATTCAACAACCTGACATCAATGTAGACCTGCCACTTACCATCTTTCTTTGGCACAATTAAGAGTGAGCTAATCCACTCACTATTTGCAATAGAATAGATGAACCTTGCCTTGAGGAGTTGTTCTATTTACTCCTTGATGATATTTTTCAATTTGGGATTCAATCATCTTTGTGGTTGCCTTCTTAGATTCATGGTTGGGTTAGTGTAAATGCGATGCTAGCATATCCGTAGGTCAATTCCTGTAAGTTTAGGATATGACCAAGCAAAGGCTTTTGGCCACCTGTTGACGACCTACAATAGCTTATCTATTTATTCAAGAGTAATATTTTCATTGATTATGATTGACTTACCATTATTCAAAAATGTGTATTCCATGCCATCCAGTGGATTTTTTAATCCTAGGGGCTCTTATTTGAAATTTTTAAGGATCTTCAACTCTCCCCAACATGTATCATCATTTTCTTCATTAGAGAGTTGGTAATGAACTTGCTTAATTTTATCCATGCCTTCAACATAAGCACATGTCAAGCTCTCAGTAGGTTCCATGCATAATGTGCTGCTATCAGAGTCAGCTGTTAACCGCTAGATGTTGTCTTGTTTTGTGGCTATTGCATACAGGCACCTTTGAATATCTTATTTATGTGCACACTGATTGCATGCTTTAATGAATGTACTTTTGATGGGCCAGATCTTTCGCATGCTATTACACCCATTATTATTGTACGCAATGCATGGAACATGCTTCTTCTCTAAACATCCAAACTCATTTTTCTTGGAGATTTCCAAGGAGAGGTTCCTTATACCCATACATGCATCCACTATGCTTAACCAGGACCTCCCCATAATAATGGGAAATTCACCTTTATAGTTTTCAACCTTAATCACCAAAAAATTGGTAGGGTAGGACCACCCACAAACTATGGTCACAATGTCCTCCACTAATTCTAACAAAACAATGATTGATTAGTCTGCCAATTCTAAACAAATGTTGCTCTTTTTGAGAGGTGATAGGTTCCAGTATTTGTACATGTCATGAGAGATTAAATTAACACCAAAACCAGAATCAAAAAGAGCCTTGCATGGCTCATGTCCAACAATCTATAAGTAAATGAGAGGACTTCCTAAGTTAGATCTTTTCATGGGAAGATTACCAACCTTGATCCAATTAGAGACAACATGAGTTAACATCATAGTGCAAATATGAGGTAGCACTTGGTTTGAAGGGTACTCAAATGTATTTGATGCAGAGGATGAGGGTGTTGAAGATACAAGGCGACTAGCTGTATTAGGTTGTGAGGATTTAGGAGGACTATTGGGTCAAAAGAAGGATTTTTTCTTGGAACAATTCTCTAAACCACCTAATTGGAAGGAAAATTGTGAATGTACAACCCTCATAACATTTCATCATTTCAGCTATGGCAAAATTTCACCCTACATGAATGGAGTAGGAGGTAACTAGGTTGAAGGTGAAGGGATATGTGTAGACATACAAAGGGTGGTATGGATATGGATTCTCTCCTTGAGTAGATGTGAATGTGTTCAATGGTACTCTAGAGGGTAATAGTGATGTTGAAATGAGGCATGGCTTGTAAAAATTCTTGGAAAGATGGGTTGTTGAACATATGAATCTGATTGCTTATAAAGCTACTACTATCTGAGTAATGGAATTCCCCATAATTGTGGTTAGTGCCATTGTTGATATTGCTCATAGGATTATGGTGGAGCTCCACTTGGATAATAAGCTTATTGGTGTTGGTGGAACTACCTCAAATTACCTTGAGAATAGGAAAATTCTCTAGGTGCTTGCTTCCTTGCTAGTCACAAATTTAATGCATACACCCTAGACTCTTGTAAATGTGACACCATAGGAAACATCCCTTTGGATGTTCATATTGAAAAATTTCACAACCAATATCATCTTCAGAGTCTATCTCCACAACTTCTTCTACTACATCAACTTTGCCCTTACCTCTCTGGTAGGCACATTCAGCTTCTTTCTGCCTCTTGCAGTTACAATCACTATTTTACTCTTTGGATTCTTCAATAATCTTCACAATAGTTTAGAATTTTTCATCCAAAGAGTTCCATAATTTATCAACCTTTGCTGAAATATTAGAGACAAATTTTTGGATAGGCAAGGTTTTCCTGTTCATGACTTCATCGAGTGGTGACTCCTCCTTGTCACAAAATTGGACCTTCCATTTTCTTATGGAAGGATCCCTATTATACTCTTCTACACTTTCCCTTTTTTGCAATTCATCTTCTTCTTTTACTACCTACTTTATTAGCCTTTAAATCTAATGAGCTCTCAATTCAAACAATCTCCCTAAGGCATACACACCAAGAGTTCTTCTAGTTTCTGCTCTGAGCCCATATATGATGTGGCAGAGTTGTTCCCTCTAAGAATAACCATGGCCAAGGCATTGATGTAAGAGTGAATAATATCTATCCATGGCAGCATCCAAGGGTTCATGTATTTCCTATTTCCAATCTTGGATATACCTTCTCAGATTAGACACTCTGGAGTATGTCTGGTATTTTTCATTAAATAGTTCCAACATGGTACTCCATCTATGAATGGATTCCAGCTCCAAGAACTAGTACCAACTTTTAGCTTCCTTAATGATTTTCCTAGGAAATAGCTTGAGTTTCTACGAGTCATTTTCAATGTTCTATAAGGCACAAGCATCGTGGAAAGTTTGTAGATGGTTCTACGAATCAGACTTCTATCCCCCCTCAAATCTTGAAACATTGTTCATGTCTAAGTGCTTGATCCAACTTTCTTTCACATGCCTAGTTCAAATCTTAATTGCCTCTACAATGTTAAGCATGCTTCGAGTTACTAACAGAGGTTCATCATCATGATTATGTCAATGAAGCCGGTGATGGTTTTTGTCACCCCTTCATTCTTGGTGGGCTCTACTATTTTTGTTGTCCTTCTAATCACCTTCATCACAATTATTTCTCTAGAAAATTCTATCAAAATCAAAAGATGAAGAGGAAGGTGGATTGCCACCACAGTGTCCTCCACCAACTCATCACTCATTGTGATGTTTGCCCAAATCCCTACTATGACTATCACCTTTTTTTGAACTTGGTTTATGAACAATGGATAGTAGGTTCAGGGCCACACTTTCATCACCAATTACAGAGGGTGGAGAATTTTCATGTTGAGGATCCCCAAGAGGAGGATCCACATTGTCATCTTGTTTTAGTAGGAATAAGGGGTTAGTGAAGTGTTTTCCCTTCATAAACTCATGGTGCTTCTCCTGATGTCAACCTCTTCTACATTTTTTTTCAATGGGAGGGTAGTCTTTAGTGTCATAACCATTCATAACATATTCCTTGTGAAGATATGGGATGTCCAACTTCTTAAGAGTTTGAAAGAGCATCCCTAGCATAAATTGATCAAGGGGCATTACAATGTTGCCCTCCATATCATGCCATCACAATTGTTCATCATGATGTAGGATGAAGGTGAAGTCTGGTACATACTCATCTAGATGAGTATATACCACTTTGCACTCTTGTGAAATCGATGGTCTAACATCTTCATGCCTATGGGAAGAAGGCATTTTACAACAAATAAAATAATCAGTGTGCTTTTGTAATTATAGCTCATGTGGGAGCGATGTTAACCTTGGGTTCATCCAACGATATTAATAATGCTCACTAATCCTATGTAATGCACATTTCAATAAACAAAGTCCCTAGCAACGCTACCAATGATGAGTGGTGAGGTACCCCTATGCCCAACCATACGAATCAAAAATAGTTTACATGTAATCCTGTTGAATTTCGTGGACTTTATAGTTTCTAGTGCACTAGTCTTCTAGGAAGTGAATCTTTCCTTAAGGTCATTCGTTGTCATTCGAATTACACTTGTGAGATACAAAGATATGGTTAAGTGTAATCGAGGCATATGATTTTTATCATTTTATGTCTTATGTTCTTTGGTGCTTGGAGAGAGAGAGAGAGATAAAGTAATTTAATGACTAATCTAAATTAACTAACTAGCTAGTCTCTAACTAGTCTTAACATAAGCATCTTGTCCTACTTTTCATATACATATTGAACCCACGTATCCACAACTAGGTTACCAAGTGCTATGCTACTAGGCACACCAAGCAATAACGCTGCTAGGATTACCAAGCAAATATGTGTTATGCTCGAAGCAGTCGTACTTATGTATTTAATTTATTTAGCTTATGTTGCTTAATTAGCTCAATTATTGAAAAACATTAAATAAACAACTAAAAGCATTAAATGCATGAATACATGTCTAAACTATCTAGAATGCTACAAAGTTTATTAAGAAGTTCATCTTTATTACCGTACATATTGTCATGCTTAGGTATAATAATTGATAAGTGGCGAGGTACCCCTACACTCAACCATACGAAACGAGCGTAGCACGCGCGATCCGGTCGAACTCCGCAAACTAAATGCCTAAACACCCTATGGAACACTTGGGGTTAATCATTCGTTGTCTTCCCAGACTTACTTGTTGTTTTCACAGTGTATGGTTAAGTAAGTCTGAGGTATATGATTTTTTTGGTCTTTTCAGGTTTATCTCCTATGCTAAAGGGTGAAGGGTTGAGAAAGCTAACTAACTCTAACTAAGGACCTAATTCTATATTAACTAGTGTCAGCATCCATTCCCACTTACCGTACACACCATGAACTATGCAATTGTGGCTACCAAACGCTAATCGTTACTGGGATCACCACACGTAACGCATGTGCTCGAAGTGGTCGTACTCAGGAACTTAACTAGCCTAAGTGTAATAAGCAGCCGATTCCTTGACTATCCGTACACACCCGTAGGTGCTCGTAGCCAAGTCATACTTATCCCACGTTCTAGGAGATAAGGGTGAGAGAACCTAACTAGCCTAAGTGTGATGAGCAGCCGATTCCTTGACTAGCCATACACACTGGGACTACCATTAGGATTACCAAGCATAGATCCTAGAATACGCTACTGGGTTACCAAGTAGTCACAATGCTTGTAATCAAGTCGTACTCATACCGCATGCGACGAGCAGCCGATTCCTTGACTAGCCGTACATATCCTTAGATGTTCGTAATCAAGTCATACTCGTACCACATTCTAGGAAAGCAATAAATAATAATAAATAAAATCCTATCCATGCACTGCAAGGTTTATCCAATCAAGTTCATCTTTATTGCCATACACAACTTGTGTTCAGGTACAATGTTGCTCGAATAAAGAGCTGTTCACTCTAGGACTCCTACTGCAAGCACATGGGAAATTAATCTAACTCTAGAGTGATCAAACTACCAGAGCTTTGCTACTTCTAGCTAGGATGGGAAATGAGGGGAGTGTCGCCTCTTATTTATAGATTTGGCGACAGACCGCGATATCGCATATGCGATATTGCAGGGGACGATGCGATATTGCGGCAGCTGCGATATCGCAGGGGACAACGCGATATCACAACACGATATCACAGCTTGTGCATATCGCGTCTCATCATACCCCCATGACTAAATGAAAACTCGTCCTCAAGTTCTTTACAATAATATCGGGAAGGTATGGAATTATTTAGGGGAATGGAACTAATGGGATGACATGTGAACGGATCATTATTACAAGACTTGATAAAACTGGTGTTCATGACAACAAAGGTGAATACCTTATTACAGTGACATCAGGCCTTTATTGGCAGCTTGTAAGAAAGAGAGAGATAGAAAGAAGTGTTGCTGCTGCCAATGCCAAGATTGCACTTTTCGTTGTCCATCCATAAGCGCACCATCGATCTTGCTCCTTGCATAGCTGCTTTAGCACTGCTCCATTCCAAATGTTTGCTCCAACTTCAGATCTAATCTGTTGTTTGCATGATCACCATCTGCACACACAACACAATCATATATTAGCAAGTGTAAATGAATCATCATGTAATTAATACCTTGCTTCGGTGTAAGTCCATTGGCTAGGTTGTGGTATGGCTGATATGGACTTGGGAAGATGTTACTGATGACTACCAAAGGTATAGGGGTTAGGAAGAAGATCAAAATATTTCGAGGCTAGGAGAAAATCAAAAAAGCTGGCCCCGTACCCCCATGACTAATTGCAAACCTTCGGTAGTGTTAGAATGAAGAAGGGAAAGGAGTAAGAAAGATAGATAAAAAGGGACAATTGAAAACATCAGTGAAATGGATGTCAAGATGGGAATGAACAAAATAATAATTAATTGCAAAATGTTAAGGAAAAGAAGTTAACGAATGCACCAAATACGAATGTTAGTGGGTCCTCCCCAAAGCAGGCGCATGCCGTTAATGCCCTGACAGACCCACATTCAAAGAGTCCGTAGGCTCTGGGAATGTCTTNAAATTTTATTTCGTCTAAGGGGTGTGCTTTGAATTCTCACTTTCTTCCTTTTCTCTTCTTCTTCTTTTTTTTTTGTTTTGTGTTTTTATCGTGAGAACCACACCATGCAAAGACTTCTTATTTTTATTGTCTCAGCTTCTGATAATTGGGTAACATTGGAATGGTAAGAAAACTCAAGAAGAAACATCTAAGCACCCAAGAGAATGACCAACACAAAAGCATCAAGTTCCCTTGAAGTCACACCCTTTGCAATCCTTGAGTCCTTTCTTAGTTGAGAAATACCCAATCATCGATTTGTTAAAGTTCTTATTAGAAGGGAACTGTACATTTCCAAGCCAAGAGAAACCATAGAAATTG
>MNCI01005867.1:906436-960237 GCA_015680685.1 Gnetum montanum
CCATGGCCTGGGCAATGATGTAACAATGTGTAGTATCGGGCCATGGCAACATCCAAGGGTTCGTGATGACCTTGCTTCCATCCTTGGATCTACTTACACAAATTGAACACTCTGGAGTATGTTTGATACTTTTTGTTGAATAGTTCTAGCATCGTACTCCACCTCTTGATGGTTTCCAGTTCTAAGAACCGGTCCCTGCTCTCTGCTTCTTTGGTGAGTGTCCTTGGGAAGAGCTTAAGCTTCTGCCACTCACTATCTATATTCTGCAAGGCACAGGCATCGTGGAATTCTTGCAAATGATTTTGCGGATCAGCATTGTATCCCCCTTCAAATCATGGGATATTGTTCATGTCTAATCATTTGATCTGACTATCCTTCAAATTCCTTATGGGAATCCTAACTACCTCCGTAATGTCAAGCATACTTTAGGTTGTGAGTAGGGGCTCATCATGATCGTCTCTTTAATGACGCATGTGATGTTTGCGTGATTCCCTACTCTCCCTACATCCTTTCCCTTGTCCTCTCTCTCGACTCTCTCATCGACGTCTCTCATCCTTTTTACTTTTATCCTCCCTTTTATGTTCATGGTAGCTACACCCAGATGTGGAAGGAGAGGGTGAGTGATGTGAAGAAGGGGAAGAAGAAGGGGAACCATCGCCATGACGATGTTTCTTGCCTTCTCTTCGGCTGCTACAGCCCCGATCGTGGTGACGATCAAAGTGCCCGTCCTTAGCATGAGTGGTTGTTCCCTCTATGAATAGTTGGTGTTCACGGGTATCAAAACCAGGGATATGGATCGTTGATCTTATGTTCTGATACCCTTCCTCCTCACCATTGTTAGGAGGGGGAACATCGTTTGCTAAAGAACGCATGACAAGGGCTTCCTCATCTCCTATTTCGCTAAGGACATGTGGGGTCTTTCCCTTCGACAATGTATGTTGGCTCTCCCACCTTGCATCCCTCATACATTGTAAATCTTTGGGATGATAATCCCTCATATCAGAATCTATCGCAACGTATTTGGCGTAAAGTTCTGTCATGCCAGTTTGTGCCAAAGCACGGAGAAGCATGTTAGGGACAGCACGATCTGGAGGTAACACTATGTTACCAAAAAAATCTCTCCAGCGCAACTATTCATCTTGATGGAGGATAAAGGTAAGATCAGGCACATACTCATCAGGATGAGTATATGTCACCCTATATTGTTTAGGACTTGGCTGATTTTGGTTATGTCTTTTATCTTGCCGACTGTCTCTAGTATGGTCCTTAGGTGGTGAGTTGCTCTTATGAGAAGAAGGCATTTTTATCGGTGTGCTAATTTACTATATATAATTTTTCTTTGATTAACCCGAAGGTTCATTAAGGCTCACAACGATGTGAGTGATATCCCTTATGTTCTATTCGGNTTGAGAAAGCTAACTAACTCTAACTAAGGACCTAAGTCTATATTAACTAGCGTCAACATCTGTTCCCACTTACCGTACATACCCTGAACTATGCAACTATGTCTACCAAATGCTAATCGTTACTGGGATCACCACACGTAACGCACGTGCTTGAAGTGGTCGTACTCAGGCACTTAACTAGCCTAAGTGTGATAAGCAGCTGATTCCTTGACTATCCGTACACACCCGTAGGTGCTCATAGCCAAGTCGTACTTAGGAGATAAGGGTGAGAGAACCTAACTAGCCTAAGTTCGATGAGTCGTCGATTCCTTGACTAGCCGTACACATTGGGACTACCACTGGGATTACCAAGCATAGATCCTAGAATACGCTACTGGGTTACCAAGTAGTCACAACGCTCGTAATCAAGTCGTACTCATACCGCATGCGACAAGCAGCCGATTCCTTGACTAGCCGTACACATCCTTAGATGCTCATAATCAAGTCGTACTCATACCACATTCTAGGAAAGTAATAAATAAAATCCTATCCATGCACTGCAAGGTTTATCCAATCAAGTTCGTCTTTAATGTCATACACAACTTGTGTTCAGGTACAATGTTGCTCGAATAAAGAGCCGTTCACTCTAGGACTCCTACTGCGGGCACATGGGAAATTAATCTAACTCTGGAATGATCAAACTGCCAGAGCTTTGCTACTTCTAGCCAGGATGGAAAATGAGGGGAGTGTCACCTCTTATTTATAGATTTGGCGGTGGACCGCGATATCGCGTACGCGATATCGTAGGGGATGATGCGATATCGCAGCGGCCACGATACGTGATATCGTGGCTTGTGCATATCACGTCTCATCAATAATGCTCAAATAAAGATCCATACACTCAATGACTCCTGCTACAGGCACTTGGGAAAATATTCTAACTTTTAAATGGAAAAACTACAGGAGTTTTGCTACAATATGACTAACTGATGTCATAAATGCAATTGGTGAGCATGTATTTATAGGCAAGAATAGACTCTATGTCAATGAGGCTTAGTCGATGCATGAAACAATGTGTCAATGAGGCCTAGTTAATGGGGCCCAATCGATAAGGCCTAGTAGATGTGGCCATCTGCAACTCATCACATATCCATTAATATTTCTTGGCCATCTTCTAAATTAGGCCTTTGGTTTCAATTATTCGAAAACTTATGTGCTTTCAGAGTTACGCTTATTAGTAATAGGGGCTAGCAATGTCTACTTTGAAATTTTTCTAACATCCTATTTTTGAACATCATGGTAACTAATAGTAATTGCTCAAAATAATGTAAACAACTTGATGATTTTAGTTACCTCATAGACTTGGACATTGTATGTTATAATCACCTTGTGCTTAAATGAAAACTAAGGGATCTAAAAAGGGTTAATTATTAAGGAAAATTTACCAAAACTAATGTTGATCCTTTGGTGACTGCAAGTGATGCTTAAAGAAACACCTAAGGAAGAAGGTCTTTTTCCAAGCATGAAAATGAAGCCAAGAGGGAGACAACAGAGGATATGTCCATGGACAAATCATAGCACATATAAGATAGTAGCTCACACTTTGCATGCTTACTAGATCCATGAGATAATGAGAAGAAATTTTAGTCCATCCTTTAAGAATGTTTTGCATAACTAGAGAAGCATCAACATAATAATCAAGGTTGGAAGTTTGCCACCACTAGCAGCAACAAAAAGAATCATCTTCAGCAGATTCTTAAAGACCTTTGCAAATTTTGTAGTCTTCAATGTCTGTCAAGTCTTTTGTTGGCATATGCCTCAACAAAAATGCCTTGATGCATGCTATCACATTTTTTGGCTATGTTGACACAGCCATGTCGATCCAGATGCGTTAACGTAGATGCCTCGATGCAAATGCCTTGATGCATGTAATTATATATTTTTGAATAAAAAGTTAATTTTTGTCAACTTTGATATTGGATATCTTATATCGAAGCCCCAATAGTGGATCCCAAGATGCGATGTTAGATATCCAATATCGTGAGGTATGTGTCAACCTATAAATATAGCACTTGGACACATGATTTGAATATAGTTTTGTTAATAGAGTAGCTAAACTCTTATAGTTTTATTCTGTAATCTTAGAGAATAGTCAGTGAGTGCTCATAGAGTGGATCTAAGTCTTATTCAAGTGACAATGTACCTGGACATATTCCATGAATGGTAATAAGATCGACATTGATTCTTATTCATTGCAGCACTTTGACTTAGATTAAATTTACTTTTAATGTAATTTATATTTCATGTACTTAGTTAATATCTATGTTTCTATGCATATTAATTAATTAAGCACATAAGTACAACTACTTCGAGCATGCATATGACTCTTGGTAATCCTAGCAACACTTAACATTTGGTAACCCAATAGAATTATATGTGTTCAAGATGTGCACAAAAAGTGGGATCAGATACTTATGTTAGGGTAGTTAATTGTCAATTAGTAATTAGATTAGTTAAATTAATTATAAATTGAGTTTCAACCTATTGTTAATCGTAGACAAATAAAATATAAAATAATAAAAATCATATGCCTCAATCTGGACTAAACCATATGATGAGTCATGAATTTGCTGGTTGTGATATCACTACCGTGATATCACAGCCGTGATATCCCAGTGGTTGTGATATCACAGTCAGGATATCACAGCCATGATATCGCATGGGCTGCGATATCGCGTATGTGATATAGCGACAGATGCGATATCATGTACGTGATGTATCGTATGCGATATCGCATCCGTCCTGCCACCAGTTCTATAAACAAGAGGCAACTCTCCCTCATTTCACAACATAGAATAGGATTAGCGAAGCTTTGACAGTTTGATCCCTCCAGAGATAGATTATTTTCCCATGTCTACCCGTAGTGTGATGAATGTAATTTTACGACATCCTTTATTCGAGTGTGACGTACTTGGACACGCACATGACCGGAAATAAAGATCGAGATTGCTTCATCATTGCAGCATTCACTTTGTACATTTATTTATTTAATTTTTATTTACTTCTTTCCTAATTAGTCTCTCTCACCCTTAAACTCACGTTAGACGCAGAATGAGTATGACTTGATTATGAGCATTTAAGTGTGATTACTTGGTAACCCAGTGGCGTACCTAGGATCTGCGCTTGGTAATCCTAGTGGTAGTCATGCACAAAGTCCAAGATGTGTACAGATGATCAAGGAACGGATGCTCATCGCACTTAGGCTAGATTAGATTCTTTTACCCTTTCTCTCCTAGCTTAGCTTAGTTAATATTATCTTCCATTGCCTCAGGAGTAGCATTAGATTAGGAAACCCATCATACACCTCACTCTGGACTAAACCATACATGACAAATATAATACTAGTCCAGGTGGGAAGATAGTGAACTACGACCTAAGGATAACTATCTAGGTTCCACAACTAGTCCGTCTGTGGAGTTCGACCGGATCGCGCGTGAGAATGCTCGTATTCGTATGGTTGAGTGTAGGGGTACCTTGCCACTCATCATAGGCACCATTGCCAGGGATGGTACTAGTTATCTAGATTAGTTATATCATACAAGGTTGTTGTAAAGGACTTAACGATATATCTTTTAGAAAGAAATAATTATTAAAAGTCACATGTAAAATCACACACAAATTTCACAACCATGCCTCTCCTACAAGGTTACAATAATGCCACACTTAGTGAGGAAGTTCATTGGAGAACCAACGAATTATCTGACAATGAAGATTGGAGTACGCAATCTGAAGTGGGGGTTTCTTATAAACATAAACAAAGGCCACATCATAAGCATAACTTACCTGATGACGATGAACCTCTACTGGCCACAACAAGCCTAATGCAAATACAAGAGGTTGTTCAAATCTTCCATAGGCATCGTAAAGAGAGCCACCTACCCAAGCTCAATTTAAACAACTTCCCTACTTTTTCATGAGGCTATGATTTGGATCTACATCAACATTTACAAGCCTTCTACAATGCCTACATATGGAACAACATTGATAATGGTTAGAAAAAACTTAAGCTCTTTCCTATTACACTCGTTGGCCAAGCAAAAGTATGGTATAGATCGTTAAAGCCAAATTCAATACGACGTTGGTCAAGAATGGTAGAAGTTTTTAATGAACGATATCAAACCTACGCAAGAGTGTCAACCTTGAGGAAACAAATCCAAGAGTGGAAACAAGCACAGCATGAACCCTTGGACATGGCCTTAGAAAGATATTACGCATTGTTAAACAACTTTCCAGGCCATGGGTTTTCTGAGGAAAGGCTAATGTACCACATTATTGATGGGCTTTGTAATGAAACAATAGAGACCTTGGGAATGTATGCCCAAGGTCAACTATACAAACTACGAACCAATCAAGTCCAAGAGCTTGTTAAGAGAGTAACAAAAGAAGAAGGAGATATGGCTAGATGGGAGAGTGTTGAAAAACATCAACAGGACCAAAATATTAACTCAACAAAGGTCCATGATCATAAAAGGGAGAAATAAACCAATCTCAAGGTGGAAACATCATCTTTGCCAATACAACAAACATTAGAAGTAGCCGAGGCAAAGATCAATAAGATGTTGGAATGGATGAATCAAAAGTGTAGAGAATATATCAACATCATTGGAGATAGAGTTTTAACAACCCAAGAAGCAAGATGAAATAGTAGACAATTGAAAAGAAGGGATAAGGAAAATAAGAGCTCAACTACTAATCATACGTACAAATGTAACATATGCCTATACGATCACCCCAAGGTTTAATTCCCAATCTTGTCACATTTATATGAGCATTGGGGAAACATGTTACATCCAGTGTTCGTATAGAGATACTGTGTTCGATCACAATGGCAATAATCCCAATTGTGGGGGAGACCACCCTTAGACTGGAGACACCCTTCATATAATCCGAATCCAAATGCTTATCATGTTCAACATCCTGTTATTCTAGCTGGGCCAATGCGCTTTATCTCACCACAGTACCATTCTCCTCAATACTATCAACCCATTCCTCCAACACAACCACCACCTTGTGCACCTTATACTCCTCCTAACTTTCAACATTCTCATCCTTTCCCTTCTTCCACAGTGCCACCAACTATTCCTAAGGTGTCTACACCACCGCAACAACCCACAAATGTTACTTGTGCTACTTCTACCAACAGTAGTAAAAAGCCTCCTCAACATCCAAAGCATCCCTTCTTTAAACATGGCCTTAAGAAGGGACAACACAATTTCGAGGCCACTACATCTTTCGACTTAGCACAAGTCCCACACTGTGGTGCACCCTTACCTTTGAACCCAATGCCTCATGTAACTTCATCAAGGCCACCAACTCACACTCCAACAATCATCCGCCCTAATGAACACAGACATGGAGAGCAACAACCCAATCCTTGCATACCATCTAATGGTCTTAAACATCATAGTGGGTCAACTCGTTATCTGGGAACTACATCGTATCAAGTGCCCCACTATGCTTACTACAATCAAGTGTGTGAACCCCAATGGGGTAAGTATGGACCAGTTCCAATATTTCCAACATGCAAGGATCCTCAACTTCCAATTATTAATCCTTGCCACCCTCAACTGATTAGTTATGGGGGATATCCCCCATTCCAATAACAAGCAGGATTAATAACTTTTTATTTTTCTTTAATTTTTCAATTTTTGTTTTCTAGTTTTTCATTTTTCAATTTCTTGTTTTATCTTCTTATCTTTTTACATTTTTGTAAGTAATCTCTTCTACGAATAAAACACTCATGTGGATCGTTGGTTGAGGTGTTCTATGTTATTAAGTCATGAGTGATCAATTATTTGGAACCGTGAGCCCATTGCACCCCCTCATCCACTCTACAAATAAGAGGTTCTATTCAAGGGTACAGTGATATTCTTGACAATCTTAAAAAGTTAAAATTAATTTTGTGTTCATTGTACCCAGAATGAAGAAGGATGGACCAAGAGGGAATGATTAGGGTGTGACATCAAGGGGATTTGCGGATTCTCTTTGGTGACATCTATGGGAGTTATCATGTAATGTGGTTGTACTAAGATCCTTGTAAATCTAACGAAAAATGGGAGTAAGAGTAATCAAAAGGCACTCAAAAATTAATGCTGTGCTAGGGGGTCCCACTGGAAAGACATGCACCATGCCTGAAGGTTGGTGGCTTCTCTGGATTCAGTATTCAAAAAGAAAGAAGAAGAAAAACAAAGTGCGATAACATAAAAATCACTCCTTCCTTGAATAAAATGCCAAGTGATCATACACCTTGTTGTTATGGTACTCTCATAGTTGTTCATCATGGGATGAAACAATGAGATGTCACTAATTAGAGGAATGGACTTGGTCCTGATCTTGGAACGATGGGTTAATGACACTTTAATCATGCTTTACATGTAGGATTCACTGTGCTCTGGGTCAATTACCTCATGTCCCAATCTCTATGATACCTTTCTATCGTTCGTCTCATCTCACTATTCATGTAATTGTAGCTCGTATCCCATGTAGCATAGAATTTTCATCTCATTTCGGTGATATTTACATGTGTGTGTTTTTTGGAGTTAGTGTGGATTACATTTAACCCTTCTAGTGCCCATGGACACTTTAAGTGTGGTTACACAAGGGCATTATAGGTTGGAACCTGCTTTGGGGAGGATCCACTTGTGTAATTTCTTGTAATCTTCACTTATGATATAGCTCATATACACCATTTCTCATCCTCAGCTTATTTTTCCTAACATTCTTTTTCTACTATTACCCTCTGAATTTCAATGTTCCCATCACATAACCTTTTTCTTACCACCTAAGGTTTTATCGATCAATTAGACTCACTCATCATTATTCGTGCCTTCAAAACCATCTAATTACCAGAGAACCCCTTCCTAATAGTGCAATGTCCTTAGTTTACATCATTTAATTTCAAGGAAATATTAAAAATTTGGTACATTCTCTAAGTGCCCTAACTTCAATGAAAATCTATATACGTGATCCCCCTGTGCTAATCAACATCATTTGCAATTGTTCACACAGGGGAAGTTTTTCAATTCCTCTTTACGACTCACGATTGCGTGTCCCTTGCTTTTATACCTATATCTCGCTCGCTAGTACTCCAATTTTCATTCCGTCTGAACTTACTTGACCCCAGAGTGTTCAACTTAGTCATGGGGGAGGGGCACATGCTGAATAGCACATAAATTTTTTGAAATTCCTCATCACCCAAAGGAAATTATTAAGGGTAATTAGTTATAAAATAAAGAATAACATGTGTCAAAAATAATTTCATCCCCTTAGCTATATCAGAAAATTAAAATTGGAAACCACCTAAGTCACAAGACTCATTATTACAATCTTTCAGGCAAGATCACATGAAGATTTAAAAAATTAATTAATTAAGGCAAGCAGTAAGGTATAACCTAACTTTGGTAACAGCCTTACTAACGATTGGTCCCATGTGATTGCAGATGGCCCCGAAATGCGGACAACAGGAAGGTCCTACTCAAGGTACGATCAAACAAACTAAGAGAGGTGAAGGACAAGTTCCTGCTGAACCACATGTAGAGCAGGAGGAACAATCATTTAGTATCCACCAAGAAGACCCTGATACTGTACAATCAAGGCCTACCCTCTCTATAAGTCGTGCCTGGTACTTAGGGGAAATGTACCAATTTTGGCACAACAAAGAAGAAGGCACCATAGTTAACATTTGTGGTGTGACTATTGATTCCTCTATTCAAGCCATTTCGAAAGTATTAAACCTTCCAACTATAGGGCCAAAGGTTGCTCAGAACTAGCTGGACACTTTCAGAACCAAGTAACTTAATAAACTATTGACAAAGAATAAAAGGGTGGTGAAAGAAAAAGAGAAGGCTAACTAGGATGCCTCTATGGAACAAGTGCAAACTTACGCACATGCTAAGGCACTCAAGGCCTTACAAGAGGAGAAATTCTAGGCCATACTTCAACGCCATCAAATCCCAAGACCTGGAGCACAAGAAAAGGGAAAGACACCTATGGAGGAGCCACCACCACCAAGAACTACATGAGTTCCACCAATTTTGTAATCATATGATTTTCCTTTGTGTTGTGTCTCAATTTTTTTCTGACTCCACACTACAGCATGATTCCATTCTAGTCAGTCAGTAATCCCATACCTATCCACTGTGTAATCAATGGAGCTTGTTCTCTCTGTAACTCAAGTATGAGTTTTCATTTAGTCGTGGGGGTATGATGAGTCATGAATTTGCTGGCTCTGATATCACAGTTAGGATATCATAGTCGTGATATAGCATGGGCTGCGATATCGCGTACACGATATAGCGACAGATGCGATATCGCGTACGCAATATAGCGACGAACGCGATATCATGTACGCGATGTATCATACACGATATCGCATCATTCCCGCCACCAGTTCTATAAACAAGAGGCAACTCTCCCTCATTTCACAACATAGAATAGGATTAGTGAAGCTCTGGTAGTTTGATCCCTCTAGAGATAGATTATTTTCCCATGTCTACCCGTAGTGTGGTGAATGTAATTTTATGACATCCTTTATTCGAGTGTGACATACTTGGACACACACATGATCGGAAATAAAGATCGAGATTGCTTCATCATTGCAGCACTCACTTTGTTCATTTATTTATTTAATTGTTATTTACTGCTTTCCTAATTAGTCTCTCTCATCCTTAAACTCACGTTAGACGCGGAATGAGTATGACTTGATTACGAGCATTTAAGTGTGATTACTTGGTAACCTAGTGGCGTACCTAGGATCTGTGCTTGGTAATCCCAATGGTAGTCATGCACGAAGTCCAAGATGTGTACAAATGATCAAGGAACAGATGCTCATCGCAATTAGGCTAGATTAGATTCTTTTACCCTTTCTCTCCTAGCTTAGCTTAGTTAATATTATCTTCCATTGCCTCAGGAGTAGCATTAGATTAGGAAACCCATCATACACCTCACTCTGGACTAAATCATACGTGAAAAATATAATACTAGTCTAGGAGGGAAGATAGCGAATTGCAACCTAAGGATAACTATCTAGGTGCTACAACTAGTCCGTCTGCGGAGTTCGACCGGATCACGCGTGAGAACGCTCGTATTCATATGGTTGAGTGTAGGGGTACCTCGCCACTCATCACCATATGTGACAAAGCTACCACTAATCCAAGTGGGAAGACAGCGAACCACAATTAAGGCGTAACAATCTAGATGCACAACTAGTCCCATCCATAGAATTTGACCAAATCATGCATGAATGCTTGTGATTCGTATGGTTGGACATAGAGGTACCTCTCCACTCATCAATTACCATTTTAGAAATAAAATTCTAATGGGAATTAATTAAAATGATACTATTTCTTTTAATCTTTAATCTTTGAAAAATTAATTGTAACTTGACTATGAATTTGATACAACCGTAAATCTATTTTTAAAAAATAAAATGAAAACTATGCATAAAAAATATTAAGTTTGCATTTTATATTCAGTGATGTAAATGCTATGACCTTGGATTTTAAATCAACATGTAACTAAATTAGCTCTAAGGCCAACAACTAAATGATTTGGTGGAAGCCAACATTGACCAAATAAAGTGAATTTATGAGTCTCTTGAGTATTATCAATTTACAACTGACATAAACAATATTAGAATCCTATAATAAGATGTTGAAAGACATTTTCTTCTTAATAATCTACAGTATTGTTTTTGGAATCACTATGACACACAAAAATGAAGTGATTTTGTGAGTATCTTAAGTATTATCAATTTAAAACTAACATAAACAGTATTAGAATCCTATCCTAAGATATTGAAAGCCATTTTCCTCCTGAGAATCTAGAGTATTGTTTTTAAGAATCACTAAGACTTACCAAATGAATATCTTAAGTTTAATCAATTTAAAACTAAGACTAAGCTATTTTCTTCTTAATAATATAGAATATTTCCTTTGGGAATCACTAAGACTCACCAAATGAATATCTTAAGTCTAATCAATTTAAAACTAAGACCATGGCCTTATGTTCTTTGGAAATGGAGCATAAAGGTCTAGAGTTTTATTTTTAGAATTCACTAAGACTCACCAAATAAAGTGATTTATGAATATCTTAAGTCTAATCAATTTAAAACTAAGACTATTATCTTATGTTCTTTGGAAATGGAGCATAAGGGTTTATTATTATTTATTGGAGATGCAAGGTATCAATCCTCATACCTCTCCCATGCAAAAAGAGAACTCTACCATATGAGCTACATCCCTTACCTCATTGATTTGTAGATGTAACTTCCTAGGTGTAGGATCACGAGGAATATGATTTTCATATCCTAAACCATCATCTCTTATCAATAGGCCATTTTCAAATAATAGAATTCGAGATGCTTAGGCTATGGGATGTTGATAGAATGCATGACTAGACATTACAATATCTGAAAGAGGATGTTGCAAAGTTCACTACAAGCTTTATTGCTAGCAATAGATCATCTCAGTCCATGATTGTTATTGATTGTGACTATAGTGCCTACGATTCTAATAAGTTGGGTGTAAAGAAAAAGAAATGCTATTATAAAATTGTAGGACACATGATGTTTTCATAGTCAACGAATGAAGTTGTTTCCCCTTTACGAATGATTATCCAGGGAACAGCTAGTACGGGAAAGTCATTTCTCATAGGAATGCTTTGTAATACTTTCATGACATACTACCATGAAAAATGTAATGCTTTACTTGTCATGGCATGCACAGGAGCTACGAAATTTAACATTAATGCAACAACCATTCATTCCAGTCTCAACATTGGAATAGGTGCCTACAAAGAACTCTCTTCCTCTACAAATATAAGTATACAACATCTACTATCACAAGTAAGATATGTAATAATTGATGAAATGAGTTTTGTGAGAAGAATATTATTACAAAGCATTGATAGACGACTAAGAGAAACTTCTCTAGAGCATCAAAATGAAGTTTTTGGAGGAAGATCAATTATATTGATAAGTGATTTGGGTTAGCTTCCTCTTGTGCTTAATGTTATGCCTTATGCATCCAAGAATCCAGATATTGTAGGGGTTTGGCAATTATTTCATACCTTTATTATTTTAGATGCAATTTATCATCAGTATGGAACTAATCCTCAATAATAAATTTTCAAGGAAGTATTGATGTATATCAAAGAAGAAAAAAGCCATCATGAAGATTCTAATTTCGTGGCTACTCAAATGAATCTTCCATCCACTTCAAGTGGATTAGACAATTTTGAGAATCAATGCATTTATATGATACAAAGGATAAAGTTTAATTACACAATAAGAATATGTTGTAAACAATGCAAAGACTTGTTGTTGTGTGTAACAAATAAAGATACCCATGGATTCAAAATCTCAGATTATGACAGCGATGATATTGAGTAATGTCTACTTGTATGTGAAGGTGCAAGGGTTACGCTTATAGTTAACCTTTGGCTTGAAGAAGGATTGATGAATGGTGCACTTGGCATAATTCACAGTATTATGTATCATCCAAGCAAATAGGCACCTACATTACCATCGCACGTTGTTGTTGATTTTCACTCCTACATTGGATGTCCCTTAGATAATGGTAATCTTCATCATGTGCCAATTATACCTATGATCCAAATAGCATCGCATGAATTACCATTACGATTGGCATGGGCCATCACTATTCATAAATCTAAACGAATGATACTAGATAAGGCTACTATTGACATTGGTTCAAGAGAAGTTATGGGTCTAATGTTTGTTGCATTATCTAGAGTCAAGACCATTGATTCTTTGAAGATTCATCCTCCTTTCTTTATGCAGAGATACAAAAAGATTTCAGATGCTAAACATCTCCATGGTAGAATTGCACAAGAAGATTGTTTTGCTTAATTGGAGGATTAGGCATATTGAGTTCACACTTATAATTGTATTTTGCCTTTTTCTTAATCCTGTTCTACAACTATGTAATGTTTGTTGCAATAATTATGCAATGTATTTTTTCATCAACATATACGAAATATATAAACTTTTATTTCTACTAATTTATGTTTACCAGTATATATTATTTGGAATGCAAATAGTGATATTATTTAAATAGTTCTATTAATATTTTAACAACTTGAACACTTATAACTATTTCCTTTATAATAATAATTGATAACACAAAAACTTTAAAAATAATTAAATTCTACTCATTGCCGCGAAACCGCTCCACTAGCTTAGATAATTAAATGACAAAGCCCATCACAAAATTACTAGAATGTTTGATCTATCTGCCATCTCTATTTCTAACAACGGCTCCACAGAAATCGCAAGTGTCAGCGTTGGTGTCAGCTCTTGCTCAATCCAGCCAAGGAAGGCCACATGTTCTACAATGGGAGAGTCAAATTCCAAGGGAACTTGAGTGGTAATGTGAACACCAAAGTAGTTAGGGTTATGAGCATAAGGTAGGCTCCAAAATCTTGTTCATGTCTCTATTCACTCCTTATCCCTACATGGGCTCTAGGATTTGCTCTAGTATCTTATAATTCTATACGATCACCTTGCTCTGGTTGTTATAGATGCTAGTATGTGTCGTGAATCAAAGAGATGATCTCAAACTACTAGGCAATATCATCAACTAGACGTGTGATATGTCGAGGAATTTCATGAGCCAAAACTTCTACATGCATTGTGGCAGTATGGATGTTGGGAGTAAGCCTAATTACTGGAAAAAATAGCCGTGAAGCAACAGATAATAATAATTAATTAGAAGTTTACTTTTCTTGAACTACACTTTCCTTTTCTACCGTCTAATAGTTTTAGAATTTTGTTCAATAGTTTTAAAATTCTCTCTAAAGATGAGATAAGACTTATAAACTTGTTGTGAAGATCTATCTCAGTTAATTTTTAGATGTTTCAATTTTTATAACCCTTGATGTGCTTGTTTAAGTCTATCTTGGGATTGGTCAGGGACATAGGAGTTGAGAGTTGAATGTATGTGGTTTTTGAGAAATAAAAACAAAGCTTGCTATTAATTTCCAGTTTCTGCATCTACATCGAACATGGGAACAGGAGTTGAGAGTTGAATGTATGTGGTTTTTGAGAAATAAAAATAAATCTTGCTATTAATTTCTAGTTTCTGCATCTGCATATAATTTCTAGTTTCTACATCTGCATATATATGCAAATGCAAAAACTAGAAATTAACAGCAAGCTTTATTTTTATTTCTCAGAAACCACATACATTCAACTCTCAACTCTTGTGTCCATGGCTGATCCCAAGACAGAATTAAATAATAGCATCTAGGGTTACAAAAATTGAAACATCCAAAAATTAACTGAGATAGATCTTCATAACAAGTTTAGAAGTCTTATCTCATGTTTAGAGAGAATTCTAAAACTATCGAACAAAATTCTAAAACTATCATATGGTAAAAAAGGAAAGTGTAGTTCAAGAAAATTAAAATCTAATTAATTGGTGTTATCTATCACATCACAACTATTTTTTCCAATAATTAGGCTTACTCCCAACATGATCCCCTTAAGCCTAATTCAATAACTTTGTCATCCCCAACAAATGCTTCATCAGGATGAAAGATTCATACTTCAGCAATTTGGTGAGGATGTCTATCACTTCTTTAGACTTGCAATACACCAATTAAATTTTTTTTCTTTTCAACTTGATCTCTTAGAAAATGATAGTGTAACTCAATGTTTTTACTTCTTCCATGTGTGATAGGATTCTTTGCCAAGTCAATTGTAGACATATTGTCAACACAAATCTTCATTGGCTTCTTTACTAGAGCATGAATCTGACTCATCACATTCCCTAACCATATTTTTTGACATGCACTTGAAGCTATAGCTACATATTCTACTTCACAAACTAAAAGTGCAACTATGGGTTGCTTCTTTGATGTCCATGAACAAGCTGTAGCACCAAAAGTAAAAAAATAACCAGAAGTGCTTTTCTAGTCATCTAAATCTCCACCCTAGTCACTATCGGAGTACCCTGTAAGATCACAATTATTAGATGATGAATAGAATAAATCATGATCATAAGTACCTTGTATTCCCTATACGAGGGTGAGTTCCAGGTGCACAAGGCAACAAAATAGAAGTTGGCAATAGCAAACACAGAACTCGAGGTCCTTCGAACAAGCTTTGAAGGCCAACATACTATCGTGGAGGACCTGGCCCGAAGAATGAATGACTACCAGCAGCTGCAGTCATCAATCTAAGCATTCGATATCAAACGCAAGAAGTTCGTGGCCTGGTTTGTCAATTTAAAAGAACTCTTTCTGATGCTGCCTTGCCCTTGGGAAGTTCTAGTTCCAGCACACATTGGAGAAGCTGCCTGGACCGTGAACGATCCTAGAAGCAAAGAAGAAAAAATGAGGGCTCTCTTGGAGGCTTTCCAGCTACCTCCAAAAGTTGCAGCTTCCGCAGGACTTTCGACATTTGTGCCACCACCAATGCATGGGCCAGAGGCTGGAGAAGGACCGTCAGAATCACCTACCCCAGGGACGGTGTGATCTTTCCCAGCAATTTTTTGCATCATCCTACATAGCAAAGGCTGTAGGACCAGTGGAGTGTTCAATTTTGTCTCTGAACACTACCATTTTTGTAATTTTTTCCCCTTTGTAACTCAGGCACTTGGTCAAATTTATGTTGTGTCATGTGTGTGTCATTTATGTGTTAAGTTATGTGTGTTATAAATAAGAATCCATACCTTCCAAATTGTAAAGTAACTCGAGGATGCATTTTTACTCAGTTGTGGGGATATGATGAAGTGTCAAAAGTCAATGCATCGACTGGGCCACTGTACTGTCCAAAATCGTTGGTGCAAGGCTGGAATGAAACAAACACCAAGAGACCCTCGGAAGAAATACAACAGACCCTACCTTCGCTTGAGGGCAAGCTGGAATGGATGAAGGTAGAGTGCCTTGAATGGTCCGCACGCAAATCAAACGAGGACTTCCCCAACGTACGCACTTTGCAATGCATTGGGTTATACGTAAACAATGCACATTAAACGTAAACTGTAATGTAAACAGGCACAATAACGTAAATTGGAAAAAAAAAAGAAAACTGCAATAAATTTGGGCAAAATGTAAACTTTTTTTTATTGAAAAATAATTATAGTGTGCACCGGCCAGAACGCAGTTGTGGATTGATCACAAGGCGGACGTTTAGCCCAGGTGGGTGATGACGGGTGCTGGAAGATGCAGGTTTTGGGTTACAGGGAAATGCAGCATCCAAGTCTGATGCCCAGCGTATAGAGGTTGATGCCCAGATTTGCTAAGTGTCCCAGATTCCATTTTTTATGTTTTTTTGTAAAAATTGCGATCCCCCTCCTCCGGATCTAGTGAAAAATTAGGGTTCTTATAAGATCTTGGACGTTAGATTCAAATCTGGAAGGAGATGAGTGGCTGTGAGGTGAGAAAAATTTGAATCGAGACATAGGTGGTGCGTTGACCGAGTGCAAGATACGTTACAACTATACAGCGTGTAGCGTACACACTAGCGTATGAACGCCCAGCATATAGGCTTGGAACGCTCAGAAAACTTAAAATTTACAAAAGAATTTGTATGTTATAACAAGAATGATGTCTCTGGCTTCTGAATCCATGCTCTGGCCTAATTTTTTTGGCCTCAGTGTGTCTTCAAATGCTCTGGCATGTGTTGGTATCCATGTACATCGTTCAACATATGAGATTGGGCATCTAGCGTGTGTACACTGGTGTATACGCTCCATACGTTGGCCAGCGTATGGACCATAAATGATGCATTTTGGACCAAATTTTGACCTCCAAAGCCAATTTTGACTATACATCTACATAGCTCATATTCTGAGGATGTTGTATGTCGAATTTACACTGATTTTGCCTTGATTTGATGCTGTTTTGGAGGACTTTGTGGGGTTGACGCTCGGCTATACACTGGCCAACGTCAACCTCAACATACACCTCATGAACTACCATGTTGCATGTCTGACTCTATACGCTGGTCCTTGTCCCTTGATGCCTGAGTGCTACTGATCCTCCAAGGTGTCCGGATGCTGATTTTGACTTCATTTTGATGCATTTTCGGGCCTATTTTGGTGGTCTACGCTGAGCTATACATTGGCTAGCATATACCAAGGTGTGCTCAGTGTAAACAAGTGAAAATGGCTCGTTGGAAGCCCAAAACTAAATTTTTTGAAGCCTATGACCTTGTAGGATTATTTCCCATGTCCTGAGGATTGATTCCAAGTTGAAAACTTACCCAAAAGTGCCTAATTTTCCCCATTCATGGTGGTGTACGCTAGGCTATACGCTAGCCAGCGTATATCAAGGTTTACCTAGCGTAGACGCATGAAAATGCATCATTTCAAGGTCAAAACTTGATCTTCAGGAGCCAATGATGATGCTCAATAGTTTTCCTACCTCCAGGAGTTGATTTGATGTGAAAATATTGCTCTATAATGCCTGTTTTGGGCCCCTTTTAATGGTATACGCTGGCCAGCATATACCAAGGCATGCCTAGCGTATACACATGAAATTGCATCACTTAGGACCCAAAATTGAATTTTCAGGAGGCCAAGAGCTACTGGGGACCTTGGGGAAGGTCATGGGGGGTCCATACGCTCAATTCTGGCATGTTTTGACTCATTTTTGGGGCCCAAAAATTGGCCTTACGCTGGTCTGTATGTTGGCCAACGTATAGCTCAACGTCAACAAAGTACACTTGGTCAAAACCAAGTATTTTGAACCCAAAACTTGAAATTCCTGATGCCATATGCTGATGTAGTCACTTGTGGGTCCCAGGGAATTTTTTCCTTTTCAATTATGCTCCATTCGATGCTATTTTGACGCTCTGAAGCTTGGCCATGCTAGGGATCATCATGACTTAACTTTATTTTCTGTCTGAAAGTATTAGTCAAAATTTTGTGGTGTTTTCATTGGCCCCTCTTTGTTGATGCCTAGAGGAATCAATCCAAGAGGCGTCGACAAAGAAGTACAAAACACCGCAAGCAACCCAGTAGTCATCATTGTCCTTAGGCACTTGGTCAGATGTCGTCACACCGTTTTCAAAGTACATGGGAGTAGGAAATAAGGTTTTGAGATGGGTAGGGAGGATGTTTGCAACTGTGGGATTGGAAATTGATCAAGGGATTGTACTGGTGTGGGAGAGGAGTGTTCATCTGTGCTAACGACTCATGTTGGTCCTTGTCGATAGCCACTATTTGGTAGACTTGGAACCACAGCATGATGTGTGCGTCCTTTGGAGGAACAAGACTCTCGTATCAGGTTTAAGAGAACTTGTTGTCACAACCAAAGCCACGCGATGAGGTGATGCATTCTTTGGAGAAACAAGACCCTTGTGGGGTGTCTAAGGAAACCCATTATCTGACAACCAAAGCCATGCAGTGAGGTGAAACATGATGGTATGAGACATGAACGGTTCTTTCCAAGACAACTACCTTCCCGCCTAGGGCTTGTATGGGAAGTGCCAAGGGTCTTGTGATTCATTTTTCTCTTTGCTCTTTGATCTTTTCTTTTTCTTTTTCTTTTGCTTTTTTTTTGTTTTGTTTGTTTTTGAAAATAGCTTTCTTTCAATTTTGCACTCATGCTCATGTACCGTGTTGTGTGTTGCAATTTCTTGAGAGTGTCGTAACGTGCAATAGTGTGCTCAAAGTTTTGGGGTGTACTAGGTGTATCTAGGAACTGTAATCAGGTAGGAAAGGGAACGAGAGTGTTGGGGAAATGGATAATGTATCCAGAACTGGGAATGTACTTTTGAACAGATTGATTAACCTGCTTGCGTGTGTCAGAAACAATGTGGCATCTTGTCACCGTGATGAAGTGTATCCGTGTATAAGTACCACTAGGTGTCATCCTGCAAACACAACTCCAAGAAGACAAGAAAACCACAAGTGAATGAGTTAGCAAACACTTTAGACATGAATGTGGCCAATGCAAATGGAGGCACCATGTGAAACTTAAGGTAAACAAAAGTGTTGTCAGAGCCGATGTGATGAATGATGCAGTAGGCGTTGATGAAGAAATGTCATGAATTACAGTAGCAGATGAATGTGCCAGAGATAATCTTGCCAGTTTATAGTCTTAGAGGACTTTCATGGGTTATTTTTACATCATAACCCGTTAGACGTTGCTAGTTTATCATCGTAGCGGACGATGCGATGCTAGTTTATAGTTTTGGCAGACTAGGAAGAGGCAAGCTAGTTTATAGTCTTAGCGGACTCTGTCAAATGAGAGTGTTGTAGTTTATTGTCATTTCGAATGCTCTGTGGTATTGGTTTTAGGTCATGATGCTAGAACCGCTCTATGGTGTTAGTTTTGAGTCATAACCCAGGACATTCAGTGGTATCAGTTTACCTTCATGACGCTAGGACAATTGTGTGCATTATGAGTGTGACCAGGAGTGTTAGTTTACCGTCATGACACCAGGACGATAGTGTGTGTTATGAGTGTGACTGGTAGTGTCAATTTACCATCATGACTCCAGGACAATAGTGTGGATGCATGCACAAACGTCTAGGTGATCCTATAAAAGAAGAAACTAGAGAACACAAGGTCAAATAGTAACTGCTGAAAACAGAACCTAAATGCACAGGAAAAATAGAAAACAAAGTGAAAAGTGGTAGTTTAGGGCCTTTTCGGGCCGTTCATGGCAGCTTAAAGCCGTACCAGGCCATGTGTTAGTTTAAGGCCTTTTCGGGCCAGAGGCTAGTTTCAGGCCTTTTCAGGCTGCATGTAAACACATAAGCTAGTACAATGCAAATGAAGGTGATGTATGCACAACAAACAAAGGTGAAGAGTGGGAAGGGATCAGACGTGTTTTTTTTCACAAGGGAGCCTTGATCGTATGGTTTTTTCCTAGCCAAACGTGGTCTAGAAGGCGTGCTAGGTTTTGGTTACTCTGGGAGGCTTTCGATTTTTACCACTCGTTTGGGCATTTTAGCTCTAGGTGTTGCGTTTGTTGCCATGGGTGTTCCATCAAGAGACTCTTGTTTCAAGACTTGTGACATGTCTATGTTGTGGATGGCTTGAAAGGGAGTGTTATCACCATGTATGATGACTTGTCCACCTTCATATGGAAGGTGGATTTCTTGATGTATCGATGAGGAAATGGCCCGTTGTTGGGCTAGCCAAGGTCTACCAAGAATCATGTTGAAACTTGGCATCTCTTCTATGACAGTTAACTCCGCGCTGGTGGGGAATTGTTCTCCTACCACAAAGGCTAAGTTGATTGTGCCCTTAACTATGACACGTGATTCGTTGAAGTATTTTAAACACATGGTTTTCATTGGCATGATCTCTTCTACCATGCCTAGTTTGTCGATGACAGAGTATAAAGCTACGTTTGTTGCTGCATCGTCGTCAACGTGCACTCTGCGAATGGTACATTGCCCAACATGTACACTAATCAACAATGGAGCTGTTGTGACCTCCCCTCATTCAGGGTTGACTTTAACTACATCGTCGTGGAAGGCTAAGATGTTTGAACCTAATCCTTATGGTGTGTGTTGCAAAATCGTTGCACAGATGGATTCCTCGTTTGCAGGGATGTCCTCCATAACAGGAATGGATGCTAACATTTGAGCCAAGGCTTCGTGGTGAATGGCTGAAGTCATGACCAGGTCATACAAGCTCATCGTTTTGTTCTTCTATTTCAGCATTTTTTTTACCTGGGCTAGTGCAGCTATGAAGTCTGTGTTGTTGGTCATTGTGTTGGCTTTGGCTTCCTTCATGTGGGTTGGGGGATCGGCCTCTTGCATAGAGGTCTTGGGCCTAGTTTGCTTGAGATGAGGGGCAAAGGCCCTAGCATTCGATTGTTGCTTGCTTGGTGTGGCTTTTGTTTCGGCTGTGGATGTTGTTCATTGTTCGATTGTCCTCTTCTGCTGTCATTTGGTAGCCTTACTTGTGTTTTTGGCAAGACTGACTATTGAGGGAGAAGAGGTTGAGATGTTGCCTACGGTTGGGCTTTAGGTAGGTGAGGGGCCATCGCATGGTGGCACCTTCATGACAAATGGTAGTTTGGAAGGAGTCATTGGTGTTTGGCTAGCTTGTTATGGCACCTTGATGATGAAAGGTTTCTTTGCGATTGTGGTTGGTGCATCATGCCAGTTTAACGTATTAACGAATGATTGCGGCGGTGCTTGGGGTGTTTACCAGTTTAACATCTTAGCAGACGACTGTGGTGATACTTTGACCACAAAGGGTGTCTTCGGTGCTCAGGATTGCATTGAATCTTGCTAGTTTAACATCTTAGTGGATGTGTGAAGTGGTGGTACTTTGACCACGAAAGGTGTCATCGGTGCTCTAGGTGGCACTTTGATGACGATGGGAGGCCTCTTTCTCGTGGAGGCGGAGGGGATTGTTTCCTTGCTAGGAGGCACACAGATCATAAAACGTTTCCACATAGGTTTAGGCTTACTATCTATGCCAATGGATTTTATGGCATAGGAGACATCGTCTGTGCTGGGTTGATTCAGGGTGTTGATGTTGAGTTGGCCCCGTTCTATCATTATCTAAAGATCATCCTGTAAGACACGACAGTTGTCGGTATTGTGATTGAACATCTGGTGGTAGTGATAGAATTGGTCTAACTTGAAGTGTCGTGGGATTGGGGGCTCATTTGGTGCTACTAAGGTGGGATTCCTTAGTAGCCCGCAGTACCTGTCGTGTTGCCAAAGAGCATTCTCTGCTACGTGTTTGTATTGGATTTGCTCAACTTTAAGGAGTTACTCTAGTAGTTCAGAAGGTCGTGTTGGTAGCGGCGTATACTTAGAGCGATCCTTGCATTTAAAGTTGGGCCTTGGGGTGGCCCCTATCATTGCAGGTGGGTTGGTACTGGTGTTTGTTGTTTTTGTGCTTGCGGCTATAGTTTCCATTGTTGTCTTTTGTTTGACAACATGTTGGTTCTTGTAAGCCACATAGGTAGGATCATTGCTTGTTTGTGCAGCTTGTTCAATGTTCTTGATCTACATGAAGGATTGGCTCAACGTTTGAGCGCTTAGGTAGTACAGTTTTGACTTAACGAAGTCATTCACAGCTCCCTTCAGAATCGTAAGCAAATACGTTTCAGGGATGGGCTCATGAAGTTCGTTAAAAGCTGCACTCCATCATTGAATGAACTTCTGCATAGGCTCTAGTGGTGCTTATTTCACCTATATCAGAGTGTCTAGTATTACTTTAGACTTTAGGTTGTACTTAAACCTGGTAATGAACTGGTGTAACAAATCCTCTAGAGAGGATATGGAGTTACAAGGTAGAGCTCGGTACCAGTCTAAGGCACTGTCCGTTAGGGACATGGCGAACACGCGTAGGATTGCATGGGGCCAAGCTTGAAGCAATAGGGTCTCTGATCAAAATGTTACCAAGTGAGCATTCGGGTCTCCCTTTCCGTTGTACTTGGTTAACTAGGGTAGTGTGATTCCCTTGGATAAAGCTAGCAGTGGCACTGAAGAGTTAATTAGAACATCATGGTAGAAGTCTAGTACTTTAACTTCTTCGGTGTTGGTAGTTTTGAGGTGCTTTACCTTGTCAACTAATGCTTGCATCCATTGTTTTGCTTCTACCCACTCTTGAGTGGTAGGAAGATTAGTTGGTTGGGGAGATTGTTGGGTTGTCATTTGTTACTATGGAGCAACATTCAGAGTTGTGGTTGCGGGGTGTGGCACGTTGAAGTGAGTGGGTTGTTGAACAAGGGGTATGGTTCCTTGCCTAGCCACAAACTCTAAAGTGACACCTTGGATGTGTGGAGCCGATGTAACAAAAGCGACCCCATGTGTTTGCATGTGCAGTATGTACTGGGTGGAGATGGGCTTGGGTAATCTCTGTTGGGATACTGGTGCTTGTGTGCTCATTAACACTTGCTGAGTGGCCATCTATCCCATGCAAGGGTGGAATGATGGGTTCACGTAGGCATGGGGACTGAGGGTGTGTTATGAATCCTTAGGTTCAGATTGTGCCTCAAAGTCATCTACATCATGTTGGTTTTGGGGCTCCTCAGTGGGTCACCGTGTGTTTTGGCTCCTTGCCAGAAGGAGCTAAGAGATGAGTCGGTGGTGAGGCTTAGAAAGGGGGATGATGTCATATACAGAGGGGAGGAATTCATGACCTCCCATGTATATGCGCTCAAAGTTTTGTTTTGCCTCCTATTCTATGGTGTCAAGGGGAAGGTTGGCCCGAATCTTCACACAAATAAAGTTGTATTGTTCCTGTGTGAGGATTACAACGGTGCGTGCGTTATAGTTCTGAGATGACTCCATGGTGATGTGTGATGGGGCAACGTACGGGCAAGGCAACAAGGCAATAAGTGCAGTGTGTGGTTCAAGCTAAGGATGCAGCGTGTGCAATGTGGCTAAACTACAGTTTTTCCAACGTGTGAACACTAAAAATTTGTCTAAGTGTCCAGCGTGTGAACACTAACAATTTATCTAAGTGTCCAACATGTGAACACTGAAAATTTATCTAAGTGTCCAGCGTGTGAACACTAAAAATTTGTCTAAGTGTCCAATGTGTGAACACTGAAAATTTGTCTAAGTGTCCAGTGTGTGAACACTGAAAATTTGTCTAAGTGTCTAACGTGTGAACACTGAAAATTTGTCTAAGTGTCCAGCGTATATAGCGTAAATGGTAGAAAATTTGGCTAAGTGTTGGAACAGTGTATAGGTGGCAGCGTATACACTACACTTAGCGTATACACATTGGTGGCAGCATATGAGCAGGGGTCACAATGTACACCAGCTGTGCGTAGCATATACAGATGATAAACAAGATATAATGCTAGTGTAAATGCCAACAGGGGAGGTGAACTATAGCGTATACTATAAAAATTGAAATTTTGGCCAAAACAAAATAGTAAAGATGTAGTGTATATAGGTGAAGAGCGTATGAACACTGGATGTGGCGCAGATCTGAGAGAGCAAAATGCATATTTGCAATGTTTGAGTGTAGATCTAGTGGAACGGGATGTAAATCTACAGTCACAGGGTGTAGATCTATAATCACAGAGGGTAGATCTAGGATAGCAAGACATAGATCTAGGAGAAAAATGGCCCTCCTTCTAGCGTCATTTTATGTACCATCTGAAATCGTCAGTGCAAGGCTCGAATGAAACAAACNCAAGGGGAAGGTTGGCCCGAATCTTCACACAAATAAAGTTGTATTGTTCCTGTGTGAGGATTACAACGGTGCGTGCGTTATAGTTCTGAGATGACTCCATGGTGATGTGTGATGGGGCAACGTACGGGCAAGGCAACAAGGCAATAAGTGCAGTGTGTGGTTCAAGCTAAGGATGCAGCGTGTGCAATGTGGCTAAACTACAGTTTTTCCAACGTGTGAACACTAAAAATTTGTCTAAGTGTCCAGCGTGTGAACACTAACAATTTATCTAAGTGTCCAACATGTGAACACTGAAAATTTATCTAAGTGTCCAGCGTGTGAACACTAAAAATTTGTCTAAGTGTCCAATGTGTGAACACTGAAAATTTGTCTAAGTGTCCAGTGTGTGAACACTGAAAATTTGTCTAAGTGTCTAACGTGTGAACACTGAAAATTTGTCTAAGTGTCCAGCGTATATAGCGTAAATGGTAGAAAATTTGGCTAAGTGTTGGAACAGTGTATAGGTGGCAGCGTATACACTACACTTAGCGTATACACATTGGTGGCAGCATATGAGCAGGGGTCACAATGTACACCAGCTGTGCGTAGCATATACAGATGATAAACAAGATATAATGCTAGTGTAAATGCCAACAGGGGAGGTGAACTATAGCGTATACTATAAAAATTGAAATTTTGGCCAAAACAAAATAGTAAAGATGTAGTGTATATAGGTGAAGAGCGTATGAACACTGGATGTGGCGCAGATCTGAGAGAGCAAAATGCATATTTGCAATGTTTGAGTGTAGATCTAGTGGAACGGGATGTAAATCTACAGTCACAGGGTGTAGATCTATAATCACAGAGGGTAGATCTAGGATAGCAAGACATAGATCTAGGAGAAAAATGGCCCTCCTTCTAGCGTCATTTTATGTACCATCTGAAATCGTCAGTGCAAGGCTCGAATGAAACAAACACCGAGAGACCCTCGAAAGAAATACAGAAGACCCTACCTTCACTTGAGGGAAAGCTGGAATGGATGAAGGCAAAGTGCCTTGAATGGTTCACACACGGATCAAACGAGAACTTCCCCAACGTATGCATTTTGCAATGCATTGGGTTATATGTAAACAATGCACATTAAACGTAAACTATAACATAAACAGGCACAATAACGTAAACGGGAATGTAAACGTAAATTGGAAAAAAAAAAGAAAACTGCAATAAATCTGGGCAAAATGTAAATTGTTTTGTATTGAAAAATTATTAGTGTGCACCGACCAGAATGCAGTTGTGGATTGATCACAAGGCAGACGTTTAGCCACGGTGGGTGATGATGGGTGCTGGAAGATGCAGGTTTTGGATTGTAGGGAAATGCAGCATCCAAGTCTGATGCCCAGCATACAGAGGTTGATGCCTAGATCTGCTAAGTGTCCCAGATTCTAGTTTTTGTGTCTGTTTGTAAAAATTGTGATCCCCCTCCTCCGGATCTAGAGAAAAATCAGGGTTTTTATAAGATCTTGGGTGTTAGATTCAGATCTGGAAGGAGATGAGTGGCTATGAGGTGAGAAAAATTTGGATTGGGAGACAGGTGGTGCATTGACCGAGTGTAGGATATGTTACAACTATACAACATGTAGCGTACACATTGGCGTATGAACGCCTAGCGTATAAGCTTGGAACGCTCAAAAACATTAAAATTTACAAAAGAATTTGTATGTTACAACAAGAATGATGTCTTTAGCTTCTAGATCCATGCTCTAGCCTACTATTTTTGGCCTTAGTATGTCTTGAAATGCTCTGGGGTGTGTTGGCATCCGCATGCATCGTTCAGCGTATGAGATTGGGCATCTAGCATGTGTACGCTAGCGTATACGCTCCATAGGCTGGCCAATGTATGAACCATAAATAATGCATTTTGGACCAAATTTTCACCTCCAAAGCCAATTTTGACTATAGATCTACCTGGCTCATGTTCTAAGGATGCTGTATGTCGAATTTGCGCTAATTTTGCCCTAATTTGGTGTTGTTTTAGAGGACTTTGTGGGGTTGACGCTCGGCTATACGCTAACCAGCATCAACCTCAACGTACACCTCATGAACTACCATGTTGGATGTCTGACTCTATATTCTGGTGCTTTTCCCTTGATTCTTGAGCGCTGCTGATCCTCCAGGCTATCCAAATTCCAATTTTGACTTGATTTTGATGCAGTTTTGGGCCTGTTTTGGTGGTCTACGCTGAACTATACGCTGGCCAGCGTATACCAAGGTGTGCTTAACGTAAATAGGTGAAAATGGCTTATTGGAAGCCCAAAACTAAATTTTTTAAAGCCTGTGACCTTGTAGGATTATTTCCCATGTCCTGAGGATCGATTCTAGGTTGAAAACTTGCCCAAAAGTGCTTGATTTGCCCCATTCATGGTGGTGTACGCTAGGCTATACGCTAGCCAGCGTATAGCAAGGTGTACCCAGCGTATACACATGAAAATGCATCATTTCAAGGTCAAAACTTGATCTTCAAGAGCCAGTGATGATGCTCAATAGGTTTCCTACCTCTAGGAGTCAATTTGATGTGAAAATCTTGCTCTGTGATGCCTGTTTTGGGCCCTTTTGATGGTATACGCTGGGCTATACGCTGGCCAGCGTATACCAAGGTGTGTTTAGCGTATACACATGAAATTGCATCATTTAGGACCCAAAATTGAATTTTTAGGAGGCCGAGAGCTACTGGGGACCTTGGGGAAGGTCATGGGGGGTCCAGACGCTCAATTCTGGCATGTTTTGACTCATTTTTGGAGCCCAAAAGTTTCCATACGCTTAGTCAAAACCAAGTATTTTGAACCCAAAACTTGAAATTCCTGATGCCAGATGCTAATGTAGTCACCTGTGGGTCCCAAGGAACTTTTTCCTTTTCAATTATGCTCCATTCGATGCTGTTTTGATGCTCTGGAGCTTGGTCATGCTGGGGATCATCATGACTTAGCTTTATTTTCTATTGATGTATCTAAGCCCATTGGCGTGACGAAAATAAAGACGAACTGTTCAAGCATACCTTGCAACATTTGGACTTAGTTGTTTCATGCATTTAATAGCTTAAAATTTTTATGCTTTATAAATTACTTGTTAATGCTTTAGTAGTTACTTGTTGATTATTTATGTTTTCATTATTATAATTTCAATCGTTATTGTTCATTTGTAGTTTGTTAAAGCCATAAGTACAACCATCTCGAACGTAATCCAAACATTTGGTAAGCCTAGCGACACTTAACGTCTGGTAACCCAGTAGTGTTAAAAAATGCTCAGAACGTGCTCAGAAGATGGGACCAGATACTTATACTAGGAGTAGTTAGAATATAAACTAGGATACTTAGACATTAGATTATAGTTTATTCCTTACCTTCTGTACTTCAATTAGTCATCGAAAAAGATAATTAACAAGATATAAAAATAATTAGCCTTATTCTCACTTAACCAACGTAATAGAACTTCACAAGTGAGATTAGGATGACAACGACCGTTCTAACCCAAGTTTTCACTAGTTAGAAGTCTAGTGTATGTTAAGTGCTTACAGTCTGTAGATTTTGACCAAGTTGCACGTGAACGCTCGTGATTCGTATGGTTGGGCGTAGGGATACCTAGTCGCTCACCATTGGCATCATTGTCAGGGACTGTTAGTCTTACATGCATCATCTGACTTTAGTGAAATTATCATTTAAGTCATTGGAACGGACCCAGGGTAGAAATATCTATGCACACTAAGTGAACTTAAGTTAATCATAAGGTACACTGATTATATGGACCATCTAACGTCCAACATGTCTTCTCATAGGAGAGATGCATTTGAACCATCGGTGCTGCAAGAATGTCGAGTGGTTTACAAACATCCCGATGAATATGTCTCTAATTTCATATTCATCCTACATCAGGATGAGCATCTTCAATGGCGGGACATGGAGGGTAGCATTGTGTTACCGCCTGACGAAGCAGCTCCTGTGATGCTATATCACAATTTGGGCAGATTGGGCATCCAAGACCAAGTGGTGAAGTATGTCATGGAGGACCATGACTACAGGGACTATCGTCCCATAGAAGCTCAACGGATAAGAGATCAACAATAGGCGGAGAGATATGAACAGCAGAAGGGGAAGAAATTCACCAATCCCTTATTCTCACAAGGGCTGCAAGACAATGGGGATCCCATATTCCATGATACTCATTCGACCAAACTTCACCTGGGGCTGCAGATCCTCCAGTCAGCCATCTAGAACAAACCTCCAAGTGACCATGATCCTCAAGGGGATGGTGGGTCACGAAGCAAAGCTAGAGGAGATGACCACAACCATCCCCAGGGTAGATGGGGAGATCGCCACCAGAGCGATGGCGATGCCTCTCCTTCTTATCTGTCCTCCCCCTCTCCTTCACCTTCATCTAGCTTAAGTTCTGAGCGTCACAAGGGAAGGCTAGAGAGAAAGGACGATGGTAAGCTGGTTCAGAAGGGGCAACGTGAGGGAGCACGTGACCAATCACGTGGCCCTCGCCAACATGAAAGAAGGGGTAGCAAAAATTGTCATAGACGTCATAGTCCCCAACAGCACTATGATTCAGATGAGTCGTTGTTAGCTACTCGAAGCATGCTCCAAATTGCAAAGGAAATTCATATTCCAAGTAGGCACATGAAGGATAGTCAGATCAAGCGTATTGATATGAACAACATTCCCAAATTTGAAAGGGGATACAACTGTGATCCGTAGACCCACCTGTAGGTGTTCCATGACGCCTGCACCCTACAAAATATTGATAATGATTGGCAACGGTTGAAGCTATTCCCTTGTACACTCATCAAAGAAGCCGAAAGTTGGTACTAATCCTTGGAGCCGAAATCAATCAGAAGATGGAGTACGATGCTTGAAATCTTTAATGAAAAATATCAAACATACTCTAGAGTGATGAATCTGAGACGATAGATCCAAGGTTGGAAACAAGGGAATCATGAACCCTTGGATGTCACCATGAGCAGGTATTACTCACTATTGCATCGATGCCCTGGTCATGGTTACTCTAAGTGGGCACAGCTTTGCCACATTATAGATGGGCTCCATTTTGAAACACAAAAGACCCTTGGTGTGTATGCCAAGGGATGGCTGTTAGAGCTAAGGGTCCATCAGTTGCAGCGCCTCATTGATTAGGTGACCAAAGAGGAAGGAGAACTCAGAAAAAAAGAGAGTGCTGAAGAATTCAACCGGGACCCTTCCTTCAGGAAGAGGGAGGTTCGATTTTGTGATGAGGATGATGAGTCACCATTGGAAGTAGCGGTGAATCGGAAGACTTTGCCGTTACAAAAGTTTGCATCTGAAATATCGACAAAGGTGGATGAAATGTGGGACTCTTTGGATGAAAGATTCCAAAGCGTATTGAAAATCGTAGAAGAGTCCAAAGAATAGGGTAGTGACCATGATCGGCACAGGAAGAAGGGAGCTAAACATACCCAACATAAGGGTAAGGGAAAAGTTGTTGTAGCAGAGCAGGTTGCAGACTCTGACACCGAGGAGGACGATGGATGTGGCATATGCCAATATGAACATCCTAAGGGATGTTGTCTTGTGGTGTCCCACCTTCAAGAGTCTAGGGTCTATGCCTTGAACCCTTGTTTGGTGCAACGACAGACACCCCGAAGGTTGCCTTATCCACAAGGCAATCCCAGGCGATTCCACCAGCAGTAGCAAGGATATTATCCAAGTGGAATGCCTCCGCAACTGTATGAATATTTTCAATAGTGGTAGCAACCACAAGCATGGGGAATGCCACCTCTAAGGCAGCAGTACCCTTACAAGCAAGCAGACCCTTATGGGTACTATGTTCAACAACCAGTCTCTCCAAGAGACTCTTCTAGTCATGCGGCCTTTCCCAATTACTACCATCCCCCTGAATATTTCAAACATCCATCTCCATCACCCAAGGGGACACATCCACATCTCTTCTACCCTTCGTCACCTTCTTTTGCCACTCCTCCACACCATCCCTCTCAATTGCCACCTTCTCCATCCATGCAGGGAGAAATACCGCCACAGCCACAACAATGAAATTCTACAAGGGATGTTAACTTACAATTGGCACCTCAACCGAGTGGACCAGAATCTAAACAACGCAAATGTCCTTTTTTCTAGCTCAATAATCTAAACACACCCTCACCTACGCCTGTGGCCAGTGCCTCTGAACCTACCAACACCTCTACCATCATACTGCTTGAGCAGTCCTCCGCTCCACCACATTCCAACGTCCAGATGGTCATGCTCACACATGTCGTGACCAATTAGATCAAAGCTGGTTCTCTTCCCTGAAAATTGACAGATCTGGGAAGCCCCCTAATCTATCTTTAGGTGGCTGGGAATGAGCTGTGCAAAGCTCTTCTGGACTCAAGGTCAAGCGTTAATTTAATCTCTCATGACATGTACAAGAATTGGAACCTGCCCCCGCTAAAGAAGAGCAACATCTGGCTCAAGTTAGTAGACCAGTCCATCATCGTTCCTTTGGGTTTGGTGGAGGACATTGTGACCACCATTTGTGGGTGGTCCTACCCTGCTGATTTCCTGGTCATCAATGTAGAAAACTGTAAGGGGAACTTCCCAATCATCATGGGAATAGCCTGGCTAAGCATGGTGGACGCACGACTAGGACTCTGAGATCTATCCCTGGAAATTTCAAAGGACAATCCTTTCGAGAAGATTGAGAAGAAAAGAGTTCCATACAGTGCGTACAGTGACTCAGGGTGCAACTGTGTGTAGCAGTTATGGTCTGCTAAGTGGACATAAATTCAACCATGTAGTCGGTGTACCGAGGAATCACCAATTCAACAGTGCCTATACACAGCAGCCACTAACCAATAAGGCACCCAGTGGCTGACAGCTGATCCTGCTAGTAGCACATTATGCATGGAATCATCTAAGGGGCTAGTGCAAGCCTATATTAACAACACAGATGTGATGGAGGAGATCCATCAACGGACCTTTATCGTTGATGAATTAGATGACTGGGGAAAGCTAGAGATCCCTGAGAGCTTCAAGCAAGATCCCCTTGAGCTAAAATCCCTACCGGCTCACTTAGAGTATGCATTCTTGCAAAATGGCAAGCCGGTAATTATCAATTCTTCCCTTGCTCCTAAATAGAAAAAGAAGTTGTCGATGATGGTAAACAAATGGGTTGCTGCATTTGCGTGGTCATATCCTGAGCTGACTGGCATTGATCCTAGGATCTGTCAACACTGGATCTACCTTGATCCATCCATGAAGCCATGGCGACAGCCACAAACATGATTGAATCCCAAGTTGAAGCAGGTAGTAAAGGATGAAATTAAACAGTTGCTAAAGGTGGGATTCATCTATTCTATCGCCGATAGTGAATGGGTTAGCCCACTTGTTATCGTACCCAAGAAAGGTGGCAAGTTGAGGGTCTGTATCAATTTCTAGTTGCTCAACATGGCAACTTTCAAGGACCATTTCCCACTCCCATTCATGGACCAGGTGTTGGACACAATCGTAGGACACCAATATTACAGTTTTTTGGATGGTTATAGTGGTTATAACCATATCCAAATCGCACTAGAGGACCAGGCCAAAACTACTTTCACGAGTCCATGGGGGACTTTTCAATATAAGAAGATGCCCTTTGGCCTATGTAATGGGCCTGCGACGTTCCAATGCCTTGTCCTAAGCATCTTCCAGCAAAAAATCGGCAATGGTGTAGAAGTCTTCATGGATGACTTCTTTACCTATGGTGCCATGTTCGAGTAAGCTTTCAACCGTCTAGGACAAGTTCTAAAGAGGTGTGTAGACACCAATCTGTGGCTCAATTAGCAAAAGAGTCATCTGATGGTCCAAGAGGGCATAGTGTTGGGGCATCACATTTCATCAATAGGGATCAGTGTAGACCCTGAAAAGATCAAGGTCATCCAAGGAATTACCCGCCAACCAAGTACTATCAAAGATGTGCGGTCATTCCTTGGACACACTGGTTATGACCGATGCTTCATTAAACACTTCTCAAAGATAGACCGGCCATTGGTAGAGCTTACAAAGAAGGACACTCCATTCTTCTAGACCAAGGAATGTGAATATGCATTCCAAGAGCTAAAGTAGAAACTCGTAGAAGCTCTGATTCTATAGGCACCTGATTGGTCCAGACCCTTTCACGTTATGACGGATGCCTCCAACTATGCTTTGGGAGACGTGCTTACACAGTGTGATGATCAAAAATGTCCATATTATATCCACTATGCAAGTCGTAGCATTGTGGGTGCACAACTGAACTATACCACCACCGAGAAAGAATTGATGGTGATGGTGTTCACATTGGATAAATTCCAGCACTATGTGCTCGGATATGAGGTGTTTGTGCACACAGACCATAGTCCTATCTAATTCCTGATGAATAAACCAACGGTGAGTCCCTACATAATTCGATGGCTGGTGATTCTTTAGGAGTTTGATCTGACCATGGTAGACAGAAAGGGGTCTGAGAATGTGGTCACTGACCACTTGTCTCGGTTACGATGGGATAACGCAGAAGAGGAGGAGCCTCTATCCGATCAATTTCCAGATGAACTCCTCTTCACAGGTGTCATTGATCCTCAAGCACCCAAGGAATCTCCTTGGTTCAACCGCATCCTCACCTACCTTACAACCCAGGAGCTACCAAAAGAATGGAACCATTGGCAGAAACAACAGTTTCTCCATAAAGCTAAGCATTTCATGGAAATCAACGACCACCTCTACAAGGTGTGCATAGACAGTTTGGTTGGATGGTGTGTCCTTGAGGCTGATACATTGCGCATCCTCCAAGATGCTCATGAGGGCCTTTGTGGGGGCCACTATGCTGGATGCAGAATGATCATTAAAATCCTGCTTGCAGGGTATTATTCCCCTACACTTTTCAGGGACGCACAATGGTTCACCCGCTCCTATGAATGATGCCAGAGAGATGGTGGGATGTCGACACGGTTGGAAGGACCTCAACAGTGGATTCAGCCACTAGAGCCTTTCAATATCTAGGGTATCGACTTCATGGGATCCATCACCCCCTTGTCAAACGAAAAGGCATACATCATCGTGGCGGTGGACTACTGTACAAAGTGGGCAGAAGTGGTAGCTTTCATCGACTGTTCTTCCAACACCGCCACACGATTTGTCTAGCAAAAAATCATTACCAAGTTCAGAGTGCCACATGCACTCATTTTTGACAATGGGACTCACTTCATGGGGGTCACTTTTCGAAAACTCATGCAACGCTTAGGGGTAACACATAAATTCATAACACCCTATCACCCCCAAGCCAATGGGCAGGCCGAAGTCACAAATAGGAAAATCACCAAAATCTTTACACGAATAATTAGCAAATATAGGAGGAATTCAAGTACTAAGCTCAACGATGCCCTATGGGCCTATCGCTCCACTTGGAAACTTCTTATAGGGTACTCTCCCTATGAGTTAGTGTATGGTAAGTTGCCAACACTTCTAATCTAGGCAGAACTTCGGACACTATCCACCACCTATGACCTTGGTCTTGACCTACTGCTAGCACAACGAGAATGATTAATCAACTTAAGTGTGCTAGATGAGAACCGATTAGTGGCCCTATTTTCAAATGAAACCCACAAGGCCTATAACAAGAAATGACATGATCTTAGGATTCGAAAGGTCACATTTAGATGTGGAGACAAGGTATTGTATTGGAACCCCTCACATATATCCCAACTGACAAACTTTCAAACACTATGGGAGGGACCTTATATTGTCTCCGAAACCTTTCCATCCGGGGCCTTGCTCATCCACAAACCTGGGGATCCCACCAGAACACAGTTGGTCAACCACCAACAACTCAAACCTTTCTGTGAGCTTCACATAGCCAGTGTCACAAACTCATCATCAGCCGGTCATCCACGCTCCATCTTTCGTGTCTCCTCCTTTCCACCCAGTCATGGGGAAGACCCTCATCCTTGCTGATCCATCCCACTACACCCCTCACCATTTTATCATTTTTTGTTTTATACTTTTTTGTTTTACACTTTTTTGTCTTCCACTTTTTGTTTTCCATTTTTTGTTTTCCATTTTTTGTTTTACACTTCCTTGTTTTCCACTTTTTGTCTTACAATTTTTTATTTCCATTTTTCATGTTTTTTGTTTACATTTTGTCGTCATATTGTTTTGCGCGGTCAATTTTCATTATGATGGGTACTGTCATAGTCTTCCTAGTTATCTGGTTCTCACTGTTGCATGGTTGTCCTTAGATTTTACATTGTTTCCACTTCATGAACTCGGCAGTGAGTCCACATCATCCACCCATTCACCATTTCCTAGTTTTCCTTATGCCGTGAACATGCAACCCCTTCATTTAACAACATTTTAATCAATGTGTGGCTTGTGTAGTTACTAGACTGAGGGATGACCCACTAGTTTGTATCGAGTGTGACTTCAAGGGCAATGCTTTATTCATTGTTCTTTTCTGTTCCTTGGGTTACTAATGTGTCCTTACAGATTTCCTCCCACGCCAAGTCTCTCTCCATAGAAGCTTTTGGGTAGTTTGACCTTGCATGGTGTGGTCCTCACTGAAAAAATAATTCAAAAAAAAAGAGAGAAAAGAACAAAAAGATAAAAAATAAAAAATAAAAAAATAAACTGAGGATTCAAACCACACCCCTTGGTCGAATACATGCAAACATGCATGGGTCTTCGCATGGTGTGGTTCCTTCACACAAAAGAAAAGAAAAATGAATCGTGGTGGGAATTCAAAGCACACTCCTTAAACCGCCTCTCATGGGCCATACGCTGTCGTTATGGGACTTCCTTGGTCCCCTCTAACTTCTTCCCATTTCACTTCCTTCTTCTCACATTTCCTGAAGTGGTGGTTCTCTGTGGGGTCATTCTTGTTTCCTTGGGGGATGGTTGGAACTTCGTTTATTGCTGCGATGTCACTATTTGCGGATGGTTTTGGGTTTGTCCTCAGGAAGGTTCTACTAGGTCACTTAACCACACTCTCACATAGGGTTTCATGTGGCCAACACTTGGAATTTCCATTTTCTCCTCTTCTTCCATTTCCACTTCTCTCCATACTCACCTCACTACCCTTTTTATGTTTTGTGTGTTCGTCGTGTTTTCTGTAGGTCTCTCATGCCTTGGCGGGTTCTCTTGGTTTGGAGTCTTCTCTGGTGACACCACTTATCGGTACTCGGGCCCACAGACCCTGGTATTGAGGGTATGCAGGGGCTACAAAGGCTGTTGCCTGCTATGGGGAGGATCCATCTGCATATTCCTGGTTGTGCTTGTTAAGCCTCCCATCCTTTAGATTTCTTGGTTGACTGGTTTTCGTGTCCCATCGTTCGATTTCATCCTTGCAGAGTTCTTTTTCCATTCCATTCTCAAATTTTGTATCTTTTTCACACTTTATTACCTTCCTCCTATCCTTAACCATGATTGGGTCTTTTCTGAGCTTCAAACGCCTCAATTTGGGTTTTCAAATTTTTCAATTTGGGTATTTTTTTTATGTTGGTCAACACTGGTCCACAGGTGAACAATGCTGCGTATACGGGGCCACGTATACGTAGCCAATGCATATATGCAGCCCCGTCGAAGCAGCGCCCAACCCTTATATATACCCCACCGCACTTCTTCATTTTTCATCATTTGAAGTCTAAATTGAGGGGAGTTTTTACCATTTTTTCTACCTAACCCTTCCCAATGCACCTACACTCCATCATGTGTCCACATCAACCTGTCCTTGTCCTTTTTACGCACCCGAAGGTATGTTCTCAGTCGTGGGGGGTGGTGTCCTTGTGTAATTAATTTGTTAATTATGAAAAATTTGGCCCTAACCCCTACATTAACACTCTGGGAAACTTAACGATGTGCCTGTGCCATTAACATAACTTCGTCAAACTGAGAAGGTATATACAGCCCATTTTAAGCTACTTCTGAACGGTCTAACAGACGGTTATGTTTTATTGCAGATGGCACCCAAACTAAGGCATCCAAGGGATGAAGAACCATCACAACCAAGGGACAAGTGCCCACACATGGGAAGGGGACAAGGTGTGCAACCACCAAAGTATGCAAAGGGTTCCCATGCAACTGGGCCCTTCCGCGAAGGACCTAAATTTGTTCATCAGATTCCCGAACAGGAGATTCCCGATGAGCAATCGCTCGGGGATGAGACTCTTAGGATAACACCGCGGCTTGAGGTCACCTTGACCCAAGCCTGCCTCGATGCTATCACACCACGCGAGGTGCAACGGACGGTCCTCCAAGAGTTAAATTTTGGACCATTCCTTGATAACGCTCCAGAAGACATGAGACTTCAATTGCAGAACTCTCTAATGTGGCCAATCATCGCAACTAGTGGTGAGTGGTACTTAGGAGAAACTTATCTCTTATGGAGGAATCGGTAACCAGGATTAAGATTAAGGATCAAAGAAATTTATGTCTCTTACTCTTCGGAAGCTATAGTGCAAGCTCTGGGGTTGCCTGAAATTGGGGTAGATGTGGTAGAGATTCCTAAATAGGCCAATCCAGAGGTATTGGTGTAATGGATCCAATGGTGCTATGGGGTAGAGTGCAAGGAATTCTGCTCCTTGATCATGGCAGAGAGAGTATACTCCAAGATAGCATCTTACCATTTGAATCCAATGGTAAGACCTAGAAAAATCACTGCCTTCTCTACTCGTGTGTGTGCTGCCTTGAGTGGGAAATTTCCCATGAGTCTTCCAGAACTATTGTTTTTGGAAAATGAAAAAAGGTTCGTAGAGAACGAACATGGAAGATGAGCTCTCCCCTTTCCCTGCCTAATCCGAAAGTTGTGCAAACAGGTAGCGATAGCACGGTATTCTAATGACATCATCTGGCGTGCCCCGACTGCCTCGTGGCAAGAGATGATGAAAGAAAAAACTCTTGCCACCACACAGACAGAGGAAGAGTAGCAACCACCTCCACCACCTACACAAACAATGCAACCAGGATCGCAAACAATAGCAACATATATCTGCGAGATTCGGGATATGCTCTCGAGTCAACGAGAGCAATCTGGCAGGACTGGTGGAGGAGAAGATACTTCGGTCTATCGCCCTGCCATGAGCCACCTGGAGTAAGTGGCACAATTAGTCAACTTTCCTGAAAGGGCAAGGTTGATATTTTCCATCGCCCAAGCACCCATTCCAACCATAACAGACATAAGCATCTGAGATGTATCCACTACAACCCATCAGTTATTCCCTAAAATCTTAGGGAATGCTGCTACTTTCTCGGTACACTTGGAGGATGGTGAGGGGGTGACGGTCCTGGTGATGTAGCACCAGGGACAAGAAGTTATGGCCAAAGTGGTTGCTGACATAATTGCTACTATTCTCAATGCATCGGTAGCACCTGTAGTAAACATCCATGGTCTACAAGATGTACAGGTGTTTGCCAGAACTTCACGTAGCAAGATTGATGCAGCCAAACATGAAGAATTTTTGGACCAACTAGTAGGAACTGGGCAATCGCTTTTGGATGTCTTCGATCTTCCAAACAACATCACTACAACCCAGTCGGAGCTGCTATCGGTAAGGGGCAAGAGCTTTATTTTGGACGGGCAACTAGAAGTCGCTCAAGCTGCTTGTCAGCGCTTGGCAATAGAGGTTACCTAATTAAGAGCCCAGCTTTCCCATCCAGCCATCCTCGATTGCAAAATCACCAGAGATGAAGCTTTTCAACAGCTTCAGCTTAAACTTTAGATTGTTGAGGATGAAAGGGAGATGGTGATCCTAGACAAGTTCATAGTAGATGCCCGAGCATATCATTTAGAGAAGAACTTGGCAGAGGTTCGCCAGGAGAATGTGCAGCTGACCGTAGAAGTTCATCGTCTACGTAATGTTGGTGCAAAGAACAAGCACATGAAAGATTTCATCCACCAACAACAAGAGGAGCTAGCCAGGGTGAATGAAGATATAATAAGGTTGGCTGCTGAAAATCAGAATCTATCAATGGAGAAGGTTCATGCATTGCGATAGAAGTCTGCAATCAAAATTTTCGCTTGGAAGAACAAGGCCCTAAAATTCAAAAAAGTCAAAAATCATTACAGGGACCAAGTGGGATTGCAGAAGGAGGTGAACAAGAAGCACATTCAAGTCGCTAAAGCCCAGATGAACCAAGTGCTCCAGCAACTCCGAGAAGGAGGCAATGTATGGCCATCCATCTTTGATGGATTGAATGCCTATAATAAAGCAAAAATTTGCCTAAAGGAGCTGCAAATTGAAGAAATGACAGGATACATGGAGTTAGCCAACCTTCGCTATGAAAACCTAGCTATGCTCACAGCCAGGAGACCACGGTTAGAATTAGAAAAACAAGTGGCCACCTCGTATTCCCTATATGAGGGTGAGTTCCAGGTGCACAAGGCAACAAAACAGAAGCTAGAAACAATAAATGCGGAACTCGAGGTCCTCCGAACAAGCTTTGAAGGCCAACGTACTATCGTGGAGGACCTGGCCCAAAGAATGAATGACTACCAGCAGCTGCAGTCATCAATCCAAGTGTTATCGAATGCAAGCAGTTCACAACCTAGTTTGTCAATTTAAAAGAACTCTTTCTAGCATTGCCTTGCCCTTCGTAAGTTCCAATTTCAGCACACATTGGAGAAGCCACTTAAACTATGAACAACCCTAGAAGCAAAGAAGAAAAAATGAGGGCTCTCTTGGAGGCTTTCTGGCTGCCTCCAAAAGTTGCAGCTACCGCAGGACTTCCGACATCTATGCCACCACCAACGCATGGGCCAGATGCTGGAGAAGGACCATCAGAACCACTGCCCCTAGGGACAATGTGATCTTCTCCAGCAATTTTTTACATCATCCTACATAACAGAGCTCCAGGATTAATGGAGTGTTCAATTTTGTCTCTGAACACTGCCATTTTTGTAATTTGTCCCCCTCTATAACTCGAGCACTTAGTCAAATTTATGTTGTGTCATGTGTGTGTCATTTATGTGTTAAGTTATGTGTGTTGTAAAAAGGAATCCATACCTTCCAAATTGTAAAGTAACTCAAGGACGAGTTTTTGCTCAGTCATGGGGATATGATGAAGTTTCAAAAGTCAATGCATCGACTGGGCCACATATACACGGCCGTGTCGACCCGAGCCCGTCGACGTAGCCACCCTATATCGACATGGCCCCATTTACGCAGCCACCTTTCTTGGATCTATAAATATGAGGGTCTTCCACCTCATTTAGGCATCTATTTGAGTAGTTGTAGCAAAGCTCTTGCAATTTTCTCTCGCAAGAGATAGAATATTTTGCTAGTGCCCGCAGTAGGTGTAAGAAAAGTGATCGAATCTTTATTCGAGCATTGATGTATCTAAGCCCATTGGTGTGACGACAATAAAGACAAACTGTTCAAGCATACCTTGCAGCATTTGGACTTAGTTGTTTCATGCATTTAATAGTTTAAAATTTTTATGCTTTATTAATTACTTGTTAATGCTTTATTAGTTACTTGTTGATTATTTATGTTTTCATTATTATAATTTCAATCATTATTGTTCATTCATATTTCATTAAAGCCATAAGTACGACCATCTCGAACGTAATCCAAACACTTGGTAAGCCCAGCGACGCTTAACGTCTGGTAACCCATTAGTGTTAGGAAATGCTCAGAACTTGCTCAGAAGATGGGACTGAATACTTATGCTAGGAGTAGTTAGAATATAAACTAGGATACTTAGAGATTAGATTATAGTTTATTCCTTACCTTCCGTACTTCAATTAGTTACCAAAAAAGATAATTAAAAAGATATAAAAATCATTAGCCTTAGTCTCACTTAACCAACGTAACAGAACTTCACAAGTGATATTAGGATGACAATGACCGTTCTAACCCAAGGTTTCACTGGTTAGAAGTCTGGTGTATGTTAAGTGCTTACAATCTACGGATTTCAACCGAGTCACGCATGAACGCTTGTGATTCGTATGGTTGGATGTAGGGATACCTAGCCGCTCATCACTATTCTTGATGAAAACTCTCACACCAAAGTCAAATTTGTCAATGACAGCACTATAACAGTGATGGGAAAAGGTCAAATCCTCATCACCTTGAAGAATGGAGATCATAAGTATATTTCTAACGTTTTCTATGTGCCAGGTTTGAAGCGTAAATTGCTTAGTGTGGGTCAATTGGCAAAAAAAGGGTATGCCATAAACCTTCATGGCAATCAACTCTCCATTTTTTATAACAAAGGTACACTCATTCTCAAGGCCCCTTTGATGAAGAATTGTATGTTTCAAGTTGATATTTCTAGTGGTGTTTATAATTGTCTTCATGACATTATAAATGATGAGTCTTGGCTATGGCATCTTCACTTTGGACATTTAAATTTTCATAGTTTAAAAATGCTTGCCAAAGAAAATATGGTAAAAGGCTTACCTAGTATTCATCATCCAGACCAGTTGTGTGAAGCTTGCACTCTTGGAAAGCACCACAAAATGCCATTTGTAGCATAACAATGACGTGCAATACAACCACTAGAGCTCATTCATTCCAATGTATGTGGCCCAATGAACACCTTATTAAATGAAAATAATAAGTATTTCCTAACTTTTATTGATGCTTTTACTTGAAAAATATGGGTCTATTTTTTGCAAAATAAGTCTAAAGTTTTTGATTACTTTAAGAAGTTCAAGGTACATGTTGAAAAACAAAGTAGCTATCTTGTGAAAGTCCTACGAACTGATGGTGGAGGTGAATATACTTCCAATGAATTTAATGAATATTGTGAAGAATAGGAAATAAAACATCAAGTCACTTTTCCCTACGCACCATAGCACAATGGAATAGCTGAAAGGAAGAATAGAACTATAATGGACATGGAAAGGAGCATGCTAAAGGCAAAAGGAATGTCTAATTCATTTTGGGGTGAAGATATTTCATGTTCTATTTCCTTGTTGAATAGATCTCCAACAAGGAGTGTGCAAAATATCATCCCTGTAGAAGCATGGAGTGGTCTCAAGCCAAGCACGAAGCATCTTAAAGTGTTCGATACTATTGCTTATGCCCATGTTCTAGTAGAGACAAGAACAAAGTTACATGATTGAGTAGAGAAGAATATTTTTATTAGCTACAAGTGTGGGGAATACAAGCTATTCAATCCTATAACAAAGAAGGTGATTGTTAACTGAGATGTGACCTTTGCCAAAGAAGAGGCTTGGAAATGGGATATTGATTCACACAAAGACTCCTAGAAATAACAAATTTGTATCCTTGAAGAGGAAGCTAAAGTTCCTACTACCAACAAAGCTACATCAAGCTCTACTCCACAAGTTCTAATAGAATTCAAAAGGCCAAGATAGTAGTGCCAATAGCCAGCACGCTTGCAAGACTACAAGGTAACACTTGATGATGAAGTTAATGATGATGGAGAATTGGTACACTTTGCTTTCTTTCCAAATAGTGAACCTGTGACATTTGAGGAGGCAATTCAAGGTCCCAAATGGGTGCAAGCCATCAATGAGGAGATCAAGGTAGTTGAAAGAAACAATATGTGGGAACTCATTAACATCCCATGAGGTCACAAAGCAATTGATGTGAAGTGAATTTTCAAGACAAAGGTGAAGTCAAATGGTGAGGTGGAGAGGCATAAAGCAAGATTAGTGGCAAAGGGATTTAAGCAAGGTCCTCACTATAGCTACTAAGAGGTTTTCTCTCCTATTTCTTGAATTGAAACAATTAGACTTCTAATTGCATTAGTTGCTTAGAAGAAGTGGAAAATCCATCAAATGGATGTGAAGTTAGCCTTTCTAAATGGCCCACTTGAAGAGGAGGTTTTTGTTAAGTAACCACCTAGATGGATAAAGTAGGAAAGTGAAGATAAGGTGTACAAATTGAAAAAAGAATTGTATGGTCTCAAACAAGCGCCATGAGCATGGAACAGATACATTCATTCTTTCCTCTATAAGGATGACTTCCAAAAGTTCCCATTTGAACATGCTTTATATGTGAAGACTAATGATTCTAATGATATATTATTGTTGTGTCTTTATGTTGATGATATAATATTCATAGGCAATAATCCCAGAATGATTGAAGATTTCAAGAAGTCCATGATGCATGAGTTCAAAATGACAGATCTTGGTCTCATGTCATATTTCCTTTTCATTGAAGTAGTTCAAAGAGAAGATGGGATTTTTATCTGTCAAAAGAGGTATGCTATCGGAATTTTGAAGAAATTTCATATGGAAAATTGTAATCCTATGAAAACTCCCGTGGAGGTTGGCACAAAATTGTCCAAAAATGGAGAAGGGGCACCTATTCACTCAACTTATTTCAAGAAAATTGTTGGGAGTTTGAGATATCTCACATGCACAAGGCTAGACATCTCTTATGGTGTTGCTTTGCTCAGCAGGTTTTTGGAATCTCCTCGCCAACCTCATATGCAGGTGGCCAAAAGAATCATGTGGTACCTAAAGGGCACTTATGATCATGGTTTATTCTATTTCTCATCTAATAATTGTGATCTTATAGGATACTCCAACAGTAACTAGAGTGGAGATTTAGATGACTAGAAAAGCACTTCTGGTTATTGTTTTACTTTTGGTGCTACAACTTGTTCATGATCATCAAAGAAGCAACCCATAGTTGCACTTTCAAATTGTGAAGTAAAATATGTACCTGTAGCTTCAAGTGCATGTCAAGAAATATGGCTAGGGGATGTGATGAGTCATATTCATACTCCAGTAAAGAAGCCAATGAATATCTATGTTGACAATATGTCTACAATTGACTTGGCAAAGAATCCTGCCACACATGGAAGAAGTAAACGCATTGAGGTACACTATCATTTTCTAAGAGATCAAGTTGAAAAGAGAAAAATTTAATTGGTTTATTGCAAGTTTGAAGACCAAGTGGCAGACATCCTCACCAAACTGCTAAAGTATGAAGCTTTCATCAAGATGAAGCATTTGTTGGGAATGACAAAGTTTTTGGAATCTCCTCATCAAACTCATATGCAAGTGGCCAAAAGAATCATGTGGTACCTAAAGGGCACTTATGATCATGGTTTATTCTATTCATCATCTAATAATTGTGATCTTACAGGGTACTCTGACAGTGACTGGGGTGGAGATTTAGATTACTAGAAAAGCACTTTTGGTTATTGCTTTACTTTTGGTGCTACAGCTTGTTCATGGACATCAAAGAAGCAACCCATAGTTGCACTTTTAGTTTTTGAAGCAGAATATGTAGCTATAGCTTCAAGTGCATGTCAAACAATATGGTTAGGGAATGTGATGAGTCAGATTCATGCCCCAGTAAAGAAGCCAATGAAGATTTGTGTTGACAATATGTCTACAATTGACTTGGCAAAGAATCCTATTACACATGGAAGAAGTAAACACATTGAGTTATGCTATCATTTTCTAAGAGACCAAGTTGAAAAGAAAAAAAATTTAATTGGTGTATTGCAAGTCTAAAGACCAAGTGATAAACATCCTCACCAAATTGCTGAAGTATGAAGCTTTCATCATGATGAAGCATTTGTTGGGGATGACAAAGTTATTGAATTAGGCTTAAGGGGATCATGTTGGGAGTAAGCCTAATTATTGGAAAAATACCTGTGAAGCGGTAGATAATAGAAATTAATTAGAAGTTTACTTTTCTTGATCTACACTTTGCTTTTCTACCATCTGATAGTTTTAGAATTTCATTCGATAGTTTTAGAATTCTCTCTAAACATGAGATAAACTTCTAAACTTGTTGTGAAGATCTATCTCAGTTAATTTTTAGATGTTTCAATTTTTGTAATCCTAGATGTGGCTATTTAAGTCTATCTTGGGATCATTCATGGACACATGAGTTGAGAGTTGAATGTATGTGGTTTCTAAGAAATAACAATAAAGCTTGCTATTAATTTCTAGTTTCTGCATTTGCATAATAAGATTGAGTTTTTTTTATGTTGTTATTTCTTTCTTTTATTACTCTATCACTAGACACATTATTGCACAAGCTCAAACCCAAAATCTGAAGGGGGGAGGAGGAAGCTACATTACTCAAACTATTTTTCATAACTGCGGGGTCAACATTTGAGTGGTGACTGAAGTGCAGCAATTGAACTGAAGACGGATGTCTGATGTGGTGAAACTCACAACCCCTATTTAGTTATATTCTTTAAATTCTTCTTCAAATGCTTCTAAATTTGCTCACAATTGCTTCATCGAAGCATGAACCTTGGCATGCTTCCCTAGATTCTTTGACAAGAGTCACCGCTAAACCATGGACCAAATCATGAACAGTGATGTTGTACAGTCTGCTTTCCACACCATGCTTTAAAGGATGAACTTCAAATATTTCTAATATTTCAGTTGGAGTAGGCACATGTTGTTTAGATGCTTTAGCATAGAGATTCCCTCTTCTTCAGATGCTACAAGACCTTCAGCTACCCACATTCCTATTAATTTCTCACTCTTGATTTCTCTATCCTCTGTGAATATGCCCAAGAATGCAAAGTAGGGCTTCACACTAAACTCAAGGGCATCAAAGCTTAGCCTTAGTGTTTTAATAATAAGATTCTGAGGCTAATTCATGCTAGAAGCAGCAACATTGGGTAATGATAAGAAAGACAAAGAAGTTGATGACATTTCCATTTCTTGTAATGTGGAATCCCATTCATTTAGATGTCGATGCTTCAGTATTCTTGCTATGATAATATGGCAAAAGGCAACCCACCACATTTCTTTAGCAACTTCTTTTTCAAACAAGACTTCTCCTGCATACTCTAATACAAATTTTTCTCTTTGTATCCATTCAAGAGTCCTGACACCCCATCCGTCTGTGTTCTAAAAATCTCCAAAGGAATCCTGAGGAATTTCTGTAGTTCGAAGTTGATGTAGTTGGTTCCACATTTGCATCTTTTGTTACCCTCCACAATGTTAATTGTTAGCCACCCAAGTTGTAGAACTCCATAACAATCATACAATAAATGGCCAAACATGGGTCCTCCTTGCCAATCTATCCATCAATTAGCTTCTCATTTTCCATCTTTGGCATTTCCATGTATAGAGACAAACCTTCAGGATCATGCATATCAATCTAATGATAGCCATTGTAAGCTAGTGTCCATTTAGTATCATCTTTTTCATTTGAATATATGTTTTGTCTTATATACACAAATGATGGAAGTGGAGAAAAACCAATATCATTCATATTTTTATCATTTTCTTATTGCCCTTTTAGGTAAATAATCTAATTCCTCATTTGCTATTACCTTGTCTTCCAATCTCCAATAAGGAGATAATTTGGCAATTTAATTTTGTATCCTAACAAGGTCTTGACATCATTTCATAAAGCCTACTCTATGGAATCGTAGAAATGTGCCAACATTTCTTGCCCTCCTTAAAATACTTAAAGAAATTTATGCAAGCCCCATTTTAAAATGAACTATAATTGAAGCTTTTTATTGAACTTTTTATAGTGGAAAATAGTAAATCTTTTTGGAGGAAAATTCCCATCAAACTTAAGGTCCGATGGTATAAAAACCTCATTTCTAAGAAACAGAAATGAAAACTATACAAGTGAAGCCATAGCATAAGTTACTTGGCAAAAGGGAAGAAAGTGGTCAAAGTAACCTTCTTAGGAATCCTCTCTTCTTGGATTCTATTGTACTTAATCTTGTATGTAATCCATATTTTTTCTCTTCCTCTTGTTTTATTGATGCTCACCCTACTTCAACCCCCACATTAGCCTTTGTAGCATTATTACCCAAATCTATCTCCTTCTCTTTTTCAAATGATGTTCTAATTCCAAAACCCAAAGCTTTATCTTTGGCCTTGTTGTTAATGCAAAGGAAAGATAGAGGAACTACCTTGAAAATTTATGGAGAATCATCATTCACTAAAACTACTTCAACTCCTACACCTTTGGAGTTACAAGAACTGTCAAAGTATAACTTCCACTTTCTTTCATCTTGAGATTTCTCTTTTTCTAAGTTATAAACTTCTTGAAGTGTGCAAAATTTGGATTCAAAAGATCTTGTTTCAACAACCTTTTTTTTCCATTTGAAGTAATATTTTCATTCATCAAAGGTTCACTATATATGCATATTTGATTTGGTTCCCCTTTCCAGTGTAGCCACATATGTAAGTAATTTGTTGATATGTAACCTAAGAAATTTTTACTCCAACTTCTACTTAAAAAAAGGCTATATGAATCTGGTATATCTACCACTTGAATAGTTACTCTGCTTTTTATACGAGGTTCAGAAGAAATTTCTAACAAAACATTGGGTAGCTGACCCACAATCTTCACTCTACTTTTGTCCACTTGAATAATCTTTTTATTGGATTATTCAGGAGTCAAACTAAACTTTTTCCATATAGATAATGGCATGATAGTAGAGATGGCTCCAGAATCAACCAAACAGTTATGAAGATATTTATCTTTTTTTAACTTTATTATCAAAAGAAAAGGAGGAGCTTCTTTATTAGGAGCACAATCATAGCTAGTTTTTATTGTGTTGTCAATGTTAGACACATAGCTTAACTCGAACTCTTCAACTCTCCTTTTTTCTTTAAAATTTTTTTTCTACTGATCTTCTATCTGTAACAATTAATATATACTAATGTTGGCTTTGACATGTTTAAGATCCTCAATTAAATTATATTCTCCATCTCCATAAAAACTTGGTTTCTTCATCCATCTATTAAAAGATTGATTTTGAGTACTTTACTCTACTTGATCTTCTTTACTTTTATTTTTCTCTCTTCCACTTAGTTCAAAAACCTTCCTCTTAGTAGATGGGTAAGAAATGACATTTGGAGGTATGGAAGTGGTTAATTTTTATTTTGATTGTAGACTATATCTATTTTCTTCATTGTTGTTACACTGTTCATCTAAAGGTATATCCTCTTCAAAACTTGATAGAGAAGAGGTATCGCTAGATCCATTGTCAGAAGATTTACTTGCATAATTAACACTAGATAGCTCATTATCAAATTCAATATTGAGGAAGTTGGACATACCAAAATCACTATCATCTTCATCATCTACTAACTTAGTATCATGATGCTTATGACTCTCATTTTTCTTTTCTTCCTTGATTTTAACCTTTGCCAAAGCTTTTTCTAGTTTCACTACTTTGTTGGATAAGTCTCTCATTAATTATCTCTTATTAGATTACCTACTTTCTAATTTTTGCTCTATCTTAATACGAGATGGCATCGATAATGCTTTAAGTTGGATAAAATCTTACACTAGGATTTTGATTTTCTCTTCCAATTTTTGACCTATGATAATTTCTTCATTATCCAAGTTCAACTATTATTCTAATTGTATAGCTTCACTAAAGTAGTCATTCAATGTTAGCAAGTTTGGGATTATCATTAACCATATTGAAATATTGAGATTCATAGCCTTAAGATAAGTACCTCTAAGAATTTCATATGATGGTCTATATTGTCACTGAAAGAGCCCACAAATTCATTGAAATTTAATGTTGAAATCTCTAATTGACTCTTTAACTCCTTGCTTAGCTTGTACTAGCCCATATTACAGTTGTTGTTGATCTAATTAATTGCCAAACTAGGGGCAAGAAAAGGTTTTTAATATCATCCCAACTTGTGATACTGTTGCTTGGAAAGTTTGAATACCAAATTTAAGTCATATCCTTTAAATTTGCTACAAACAACCTACAAGCTTGATCTTGGTGTTGAATATTTGCATGAATTAAAGCTAACTCAAATAAGTGGATATATTCTTCAACTAAGTAAGCTTTTCCATGAATAAAAGGCTCAAGAAAATATTTGTAAACTGCTTTAGGAATATCATTGTAGTTTTGAAACCCTAATGGTGTAACTCTTTGCCAAGGATTCATTGGTTGTGGATTCACCATCTTACTAGAATTCCTTTTGATTGTTGAACTCTTATATTTCTTGGTCTTTCCCTATAGACTAATAAACCAAAAAAAAAAAGGTAAACTTCTTATCCTTCTAGTTTTTACACCACTACTTGTTCAAAACTTAAAAAGCCTCTTCTGTTCTTCCTCTGATGAATAATCAATCTTATAATCAAATAATCCTCCAAAATCTTCTAAACTACTAATTTGTTTGGTCATTAAAATATTAACTAATTTTCCTTCAAACCCTCCTAGCACCAAAAAGAACTATTGGTGTGCTAAGACTATCAATCTCTTTAAATGTAATGAACTTAGGTAACAAGTTTCTTTTCCTCTTTCTAGCACCAAAAAGAACTATTGGCGACCATTTGGGACCACCAACATTTGACCTTTAGTTTTGCAACTGGGATCATGAGAAATAAAGTTATTCCTTCAAACTTGAGTTTAGGTGTTTGTTGGTCTCTAGCAACACCAAGGCCTAGATACCTCCAGATAAACTTAGTGGTAATAGAGCGAACTATGCATAAATGTGTGTTTGTTGTTATGAATGTTGAAATGCTTAGGTTTGTGTATGAAACTGCAATTGGCTATTATAATAAAAATTCAACTTTGTCGAATGTTGTGAGTCATTAAAAATTTTTATTTTGTCAAGTTACTTAGTCTATATAGTCCCTATAATACGTTGCTTAAAACAAATAAAATTTTACAAAAATGCTTGAGCAAAATTTTGCCAAAATCTACTATGATTTCCCCCAATGAAAAAGTTTCACAAGAAAACTAGAAATAGAGCGAGATTCAATGGATTTTAAAAGAAAGAACAAAAGAAAGCAGATTTGTGTGAAATCTCAAACCTTTAGGCGAAATGAATTAAACATGATGAAACACTTCACAATAAAGTTATTCCAATTCAATCTAAGTATTACAAATTGTCCAAACCCTCTAGCTCAACAAGTAATTTCGTAAAAGACAATCTTATTGAACTACCAAAACACTTTGTAAATAATGAAGTATAAGCTTTTATTTGACTACTTAATCGTTGTCAAAAATTACAAACAATAGAGCTAGAAAAAATTTGACAATTTCAAGATTGAAATATCATGGCAATAATTTTTTTTTTTTAAATAAAGCTATTTCAAATCAACTCAAAGTATCAAAGATTTTTCTAGACCCTCTAAACTCAAATAGGCAATTTTATAAAGAAATTACTATTAAATTGCTCAATATGCTTTTCAAAGACAACATAAGCTCTTATATGGCAACCAAATACAAGTCTTAAATTGTGCAAAAATAGAGCTATAAGAAAAATTTAGAAAATCCCAAAATTAAATACAACAACAAAATGAGAAGAAAAGAATTCATAGGATTAACAAGATATGCTTTACAATCTTCAATATATTTCTTCCAAGTTTCTCTACCAAAAATTCCCCTCCGAAATCCTTCCCCCTATTCTACTCTACGCTTGAAGCCTTTTTATAATAACTTTTGGATAGTTACAATCATCATAAGAAATTAAAATTAGTTACAAATACCATAGTCTTAGTTATAACTATCACAAGAAGTTACAATTTCCATAAGAATAAAAGTGATGATACTCAAATGTCCCCTTTATACAAGACGTAACACAAATATCCCATAAATTCCTTTTCTCTGTGAGTAACAACCTTTATTTTTATTTTTTTTTTATAACTCATTCACTTTTTTAATCTTTCCGACGTAATTCATAGCACCTTATGAGTTAGGAGGTTGAAGACCTGCAGTCAAATCATCATCAACACAAAGTTATCAACAATATAAAAAAATCAAGTAGCACGCTTCCATCAGCAGATGCAAATTAACGAGACGTGCTAAGCAGCCGAGCCATGGATTCAAGCTGAAGTGCCAACTTCTTCTATTGTTTTTGCTGATGATTTTCAAGCATGCCGTTACAGAAGTAAACCAAGAAACACAAACTATTATTATTGAAGAAGATAATTTGATCGTAGCGGATGAAATGACGAAGCCTATCACAGAATTACTGGAATGTTCGATCTGTCTGCCATCTCTGTTTTTGGCAATGGCTCCACCGAGGCTCTAGCTCGATCTACCCGAGGGAGGCCACGCATTCTACGACGGGAGAATCGGATTCCGACGGAACTTGAACAGAAACACTGAACGCCAAAGTAGTTAGGGTTTATGAGCGCCGAGCAGGCTCCAAAATCTTGATCATGTCTTTGCTCACGCCTTGTCCCTGCATGGGCTCCAGGACCTGCTCCAGTACCTTACAATTTTGCACGATCACCCTGCGCTGGCTGTTACAGATGCTGGTATGTGCCCTGAATCGGAGAGATGATCTCAAACTACTGGGCAATGTCATCAAACAGACGTGTGATATGTTGAGGAATTCCATGAGCCAAAACTTCCGCAAGCATTTTGGCCATCTAGAAACATTATTGCACAAGCTCAAACCCAGAATCCACAGGGAGGAGAGGAAGCTACATTACTCAGACTGTTTTTCATAACTACAGGGCCGACATTTGAGCGGTGACTGAAGCGCAACAGTCGAACTAAAGATGGACATCTGATATGGTGAAACTCGCAGCCCCTGTTTATCGATGTTCTTTGAATTCTTCTTCAAATGCCCATTCAAAACCTTGTTACTAGAATATTGGCTAGGATTCTTTGAATGAGAAATTTCAAACTGCTGTCAAGATTGTGGAACAGGGAAGTAGAGATAGAGATAGAAGGAGACAAAAATATACATGCAAGGATCATTATCAACAAAAAGGTAATGTTGTAGTGGTTGATGAGGTTGTAGGTTTAGAAATAAATGATCACTAATGTGAAATATGCCAATATGAATATCCCAAGGATGTTGTCCTATAATGTCACATTTATAAGAATCTGAGGTATATGTGCTAAACCTAAAATTAGCAAAAAAACAAGCATCCAGGAGATTGCTTATCCATAAGGCTAGCAATGGCAAAATCCACAATCATGGGGATGCCACCACTATGGTAGCAATATCCTTACTGGCAATCGGACCTTTATGGATATTATGTTTAGCAACCTATATCTCCTCATGGCTCTACACTCCACACTCATTTCTCTCATCACTACTACTGTCTAGAATATCATAAAACAGCCACTCTACAAACTAGGTCTTCCTTCATTTATCCTCCTTGGTATCCACTAACTCACCCTACACCTTCTAATATCACTTCCTTGCCACCTACATCACCTATGCAAGGGAAAATTCTAGTGCATCCATAACAAGGAAATGCTAATGCCATTAGGGTAGTGAACTTACAATCAAATGACCTTTCATGTGGCACTAAGCATAAGCCTAGAAAGAGGGTTGTCTTCAAGCTAAATAGTCCACAAAAATTCTTGCAAACATCTGTGGTTGCTAACCCTACATCAACTGCTTCTAGAATTATCCTCTAGCCTCCTTCAAAATAAAAGTCCTCTAATGTTCATACCATCATGTTGATCCACACGATCACAGATTGAATCAAGGTAGGTCACCTTCCCAAGAAACGATCTGATCTTGGCAATCCCTTAAGCTATTTATAGATCGCAAGAAACAATCCATGCAAAGCTCTACTAAATTTAGGTTTTAGGGTAAACTTAATTTTTCAAGACATGTATAAGACCTAGAACCTACCTTTTCTCAAGAAATGTAACATTAGATTAGAGTTTGCAAATCAATCCATCATTATTTATTTGGGATTGATGAAGGACATTATGACCACCGTTTGTGCTTGGTCATATTTGACAGACCTAGTGATCTATGTGGATAATTACAAGGGGGACTTTCCTATTATCATGGGAAGGGCTTAACTCAAAACAACTAATGCTAAGATTGGGATCAAAGGCCTTTCCTTGGAAATCTCGAAGGAAAATGAATTTGGAAATCTAGAGAAGAAGCAAGTTTAATGCATGGCATATAGTGACACTAGGTGTCATTTCATTCAAAGAATATGGGCCATAAAAAGTACCTTCATCACAACATGTAATAAGTGTGTTAATGCATCAAATGTTCAAAAGTGCTTGTATGTAGTAGTCACAAAGCAGAAAGGTACCTAGTGATTGACCATCAATAATAACTCTGAATCCACAATATTCATGGAACAAGTGGAGCTCCTAACAAGTGCCTATATAGACAACATGGATGGAATTGAGAAAATTCATCATCAAATCTTACACAAAAATGCAGAGATGGATTGGGAAAAGTTAAAAATGCCTAATGATTTCAAGCAGAAGCCCCTTGAACTTAAGTCTTTGCTAGTAGCATTAGAATATGCTTTTCTTGATAATGACAAGCTAGTAATAATCAATGTCAATCTCATCCAAGAAAAAAAAAGGAGCTACTCCAAGTAATGAACAAATGGCTAACAGTCTGATGAGTGGCGAGGTACCCCTACACTCCACCATACGAATACGAGCGTACACGCGCGATCCGGTCGAACTCCGCAGACTAAATGCCTTAAGGCCACAAGAAACACTTGGGGTTAATCGTTCGTTGTCTTCCCAGGCTTGCTTGTATGTGTCACGGTGTATGGTTAAGCAAGTCTGAGGTATGTGATTTTTTTGGTATTTTCGGCTTATCTTCTATGCTACCAAGAGGAAAGAGTTGAGAGACTAAACTAACTCTAACTAAGATCTAAGTCTAAATTAACTAGCGTCAGCACCTGGGGCCGCCGCTCTTGCCGTACTCATGCCCTCTCGCCCGACCCCTCCGGTGCCCCCCTGCAGTGGGAGGCGCAGCTTCGGCGGGAGGTTGCTGCTGCCAGGGCGGCGGAGCAGCGGTCGGCGGAGGCTCGGTGGGCTGTCGCGCTGGCCGAATGACGGGCCGACCACGAAACCCAGCTCCGGGAGCAGGCGCAGCAGCTGAACAGGCAGCATACGCTTGCGATGGAGACCCTGCGTGCCCAGATCATGGACGAGCTCCGGGATCGGCTCAGGGAGGAGCTGCGGCAGGAGGAGGTGGACCGGCAGGCCCGGGAGGAGCAGGAGCGGTTGCAGGAGGAGGAGCTGCAGCGGCAGCGGCAGCTCGATCGGGCGCATCAGCAGAGTGCCCGTCAGTGGCTTAGGGGGGGACGCTGCCCATATACTGTCCTTGGTATTAATTGTGAGAGCTCCTGGGGGGAGCTCAGAAGGCACATCCGCCGCACGTCCGCTAGACTCCACCCGGATGCGGGGGATTCATCGCCGGATCGACGCAGGCGCGAGGCTCTTCTGCAGGGGTTCCAGCAAGCCGCGAACTTCGTCGACATGGAGGATCATCGGGCTACTCTGGACATGCTCCATGAGTTGGAGTTGCCCCGGTGTGCTTGCCACCAGCTGCCGACCCACCCCTAGCCCTTTCCCCCTCTCTCTTTCGTTCCCTCCGCTTCCTTGTGGGGGTTGT